>JAUMHA010010900.1:0-20950 GCA_032359765.1 Saxidomus gigantea
TTGCTTTTAAAATCAAACATACATGCTAAAAATAAAGAGCAGTAATTTTGCAGTGATATTGCAAAAAACAAACCCACAAAAAATAAGCGACTCTCCCTGACAATACTTTCATAAGTGCAGAAATGTATGAAAGAAATGTATATTCAACAATGCTTTAGAATGAATGGATCACATACAATGTATCTATCACAATCATGACAGTTTACTCTTCTATATATGAGTGCTGATAGTGATACTTGGATTTTAATTAAATGTTAAACCCTATTTAAGTGGTTATTAAGAGTAAGACATATGATATTTTACTTTGAGGCAATATGTTTTTTCTTTTAATTTAGATGGCATGGATTGTAATATATCTGCTGATGATAAAATGGGACCTCTCGCTTACAGGGCAAATACTCTCCCGACTGAGCTCAACGGCCACTCACACATGTCCACCCCAATTGTGATCAAGTTCTTATTCTGACATGTGAATCAGGAAATAAACTTAATCTTCTTTTTTTTATCAACACATATGTTACTGGAAATATTGATCATTAACATTAGTCAAGAAAGTATACTTTCTCTACACTCATAATTAACATTACATTGTAGTTTGAAGGTAACAACATATTATGGTGATAGATATGAACTATTTATCTACTAATGTTATAAAATTTCATGATAGACCGAAAACGCTTATTGTATCGACTTTTTTCGTGCGGTATCATTCAATTAAAACGTGCATTACAGAGTAAATTTTTAATCCAGAAAATGTTATTCATTCTACTTGTCATTTCATTGGCGGTTGAAAGGTTGCCAACTTCCGGTAAGAAACAATTTTTATACGACTGTGCCGAACAAGGTATTAATTCATGTTTAGTATTGTAATATGGGGTACTCTTGTGACAACTGTGGTATTGTCACTTATGATCATTCATATTTATGTTAACTGTATGTGTCTATCATTAAACTTTAAGCTAAAACTGTATATTATAGTATTTGTTGCTGTTAAACGTTTGTGTGGCACAGTACTATTCACTTTATCATCCTAGAACCTCACAGTTATCACTTCTTTCGAGTCGCGGTAATAGATGACATTTGCCGAAAACAAATGTACTTTTGCGGGTCATGGACATTTATGCTGTATATAAATGAGGGACAATTTAAAGCACTCATGGCTTACCTGAATAGATTTCAGCATGTCGAGGTTGCTGAGAAATAATGCTTGTCTTTTATTATTGACAACTTGACATGTTCTGTGTGACTGCTAGCGCCACATGTAATTATAAATAATCTTTCATAGATCCTGTTATTAATCGAATATAGGTACCAAAACGTATCACGATATATGAAAAAGTTGTACTTATTCTTATGGACTGTACCGGTATGGCTTTTAAGCCAGGATAAATTGAAGGACACTGTAAAAAAAAAATGTATGACTCTTTCCCGATCTCATGCGGCGGAGGGCTACATTGTGCAGTAAATCCCGCTGGTTTCCTGGTTGGCTAAAACTGTTCATTTTGATGTTATCTAGGATTCTGACTGAATGGAGAGGAAAATTGCAGCATTGACTTTTGGAAAAAGTATGGTACCGCGGGAGATATATAATTGAACGCGCGCATAGAACGACAGCTTTTCACATTTGACTTTTGGCCAGGAACATCTAAGAAATCATTATACTTCAAAATTCTAAAATAAAACGTTTAACAAGTCTAAAGTAACATTTTCACTAACATTGTTATTAGATAATAGACGTTATAGTTGGACCGTCGACTGTCCACCCACGCCAAACTAGAGATAATATGCAGACGTAGAGAATGAGTCCTGTTTCAGTATTTTTTAAATTATACACTACCAAATCATATAGCGTTATAATTTCCAGTATAAACTTATAGAGAAGCAAGCTCGCTAACATTCAACAGATTTCTGAAATTTCTATGTAAATTTTTAATTGTGTTGATTATTCTAGCAACAACTTTTGCATTATATGTTTTGTATATGATTTTGGAGAAATTATTGTTTCTTGTTATTATTTTGTTTGTTTGTTTAGTTTTTTGTCTGCCTAATCTCCTTTCTTTGCCCTTTCACTTTTCCCTTCCCCTCTCTGCAATCTCCATTCGCCCTAGTATTAAGCGGCTATCCGTTCTCACGTACTCTTCGCCGAATATTGCTGTATATTTCTTTTCAACTGTGATTTTCACTTTTCACCTGCTTTTGACAGCATTTCAATTGTTATTTACTAGTTTTTCCTTTAGTGCGGTTATTGTCATGGGAATGATTTTTTACATGGTACTCTTCGGTACTCTTTCACAATTAAGTGTTTCCTACTTTCGGACTTTCTCACAAGTTAGCAGAGACGTACTCGGTACTAATGGAGAAATTTTGAAATTTGACATGGCAGTTTTTGTCGAAAGATGATGAGAAATGAAATGAAGTGGAGAGTCCAGCTTCCGACGGGGTTAGAACCCACGATCTTCCGCTCTTGCGTCCAGTGCACTAACCACCGAGCCATAGAAGACTCACAATTATTAGTTTTCACTGGAAACTGTGAATGAGCAACTTTAAACAGTGACAGCAAACAAAGATTCGAAGAATAAAGAGTAAAATACTTACACCATGATACTAGCTCCTGGCCGAAAGTCAAATGTGAAAGTAACAACAATCCTTTAACAATTAACATCTCTATCTCAACATATTTGTTTTACTAAAGTCGATGTTTAACACTAATAAAATAATATTTTCGACAACGTCTATCTCTAGCCACACTTAGACTGTCTCATTGGTCTGATTTTTATAGTGATTGATACAGATAACAACCACTAAAACTTGATGTGAATATTTCTTAAATAACCAAATCAAAGTCTAACCCGATACCGCCTTTTATGTGCTGAGTTTATCTAGTTTTAAACAGTAGCGAACGCAGTAAGGTGATAACGGTATCTGATAAACCAAGCAAAAATCAAAACGTTAATTGCAAAGCCGGATTCCTAACAACGGTCAAATAAAATAGATACAAGCATGTGCGCCAAGGTCATTAAATCATTAGACATTACATTGAAATAATAAATTAACAGTTTCTACGCATAAATGACCAGTAAGTGAGAACAAGGTTATTACATCACTTGTGAATAATAAAATGAGCACTGGTCCAGGAGCCGTTCGTAGCGCCGAGTCGTATAAGTTTCGCTGTGAGTCAATTTGCGTTTCTTTCCATATTCACACCTGAATGACACATCAGGGTAATATAAACACTCAGACAAGGTCAAAAATACTGGCGTAAAAAACAAAAGATCTGAATTGCCAATTTACAGATCATACCAAGCAGGAATCAAAATTAATTATAAAAGTGTGAAAGTTGTATTCTTCTGGAGAGGATAGGTGCAAATAGTGTAGGTAAAATTCGTTGATACTTTTCATCGTGGGTAACGATCAAACTGTAAGCAATGTGAAGCGTATTCGATATCAATAGGAACGCCTTGAGAATAAAATGTTAAATTATATTTTTAAAGTACATTTTGAAGTAAACATTTATCTCGCTTATCTTCTACCTAAGTAAAATGTCAGCAGTTAATGTCTGATATCCAATAATCCGGTGAAATATGCTATAGCAAAATGATTAAATTTTCTTTTTTACCCAACTGATTTTTTTGTTATACTACATATCAAGCTAGACAAGTTTACCAGACTGAACAGATGAAAGTTTCAACAACAGCTTGTAATACCTTTATATCACATTTATTTTACATTTCGTTGAAGTTTGTCTCGCAAAAAGTCAACTAACTTTCCAAAAATAAATTCCTTTTCTCATTAAACATTGAACACAAGTGTAGAATATATTATCTAGTATTTCATTATTATCATGCTAATAATAGCTGTTTTAGTTTCCCGGTGAATGTAGTTTAGTCAAAACATTTCATGTAACTTTGAAATATGTTAAAATAGAGTACCTTTTGCGAGAATAACTACGTTATTTCGAGGAGAGTCTATCTTTATTATGGCATATTTGCTCAGTTATGCATTTGTTACTGATCTCTATTGCAGATAAATCACAAATTATCAGATGTACGAATATGCAGTAGCCAAATTACAATCATTTTAAAGGAGATATATTAAAGTTTTACTTGGAATGATATTGTATGTAATGGCTATCTTAACATCTCTGCAATTTCGGTCATTTACCAGACGTGCCCTTAACACCATTCTGATGCAAGACGATGTTCATGCGGTTCATAGACTGATACATAATAGCTGCGCAGGTGTCGCTTTCGGACTCTATTATTAAACGCTATTATAGCTCTACAGTACGGATATTGAGACAGCAAAGGAGGGAGATACAAGCCAGAATTTTTTGAAAATACAGCTATTTACATTCTGATGTAACGCCTTTCCAAACAAGAAGACACTTATTTTGTTTTGTGCGTTTTTTAATAGAATAGAATGTATGTAAAATGTCTGGCATAAATAGTTACTTTGTTTTGTAATATGAGCAGATAATTCGAAGCTCTCTTTACATACATACACATTATGTCGTTTGTCATAGCCGAAGCATACTTTCTAAACTGGTTTTGGAAGTCACGCTTATCTACCAAACTTCTCATCTGGGATTCTAGTTTAGAAAACATCAAAACAAAGTTGGTTGTATTCAAAGGTTAAGATTCTAAACTAAGATATACAGTCTACTTTCAAATTAGTACCTTCATTTATTGCGGGAAGTTAGTGCAAGTTGCACATATTTTAGATTTTCTATCATTTGCTTAAATATTTGTTTCCGTTTCAATGTAAAATACGATTAATCAACACCAAATACACTAAAACTGTTTTCTACCAATTATTCTCGATTGCGAAAAAAAAGGTTTGAGAACTTAGATCAATAGTCCAGCTGTAACCAACATCGGAGACAGAGACAATGTGAAATTATGTTGTTTCCCTTACCGCCATCTCACTGTTTGGGGTCGAATTCCTGAGGCGAACGGGACTGCCACTGCATTACGGAGGCTTAAGCTCAATCGGGGCTTAGCGTAACCTCCGAAAAGTGGACGATAATGCAAGAACAAATATCAAATAGTGTATATACTAAGACAAACAAAAAGAAGCTAGCAACGTAGTTGCATTTAAGTTTTTCTCTATTCGTCACTTTTGACGGACTTAATAAGACAGTTTACAAACATGAAACTGCCCCATTCCATTCGTCTTCGGAGAAGCGTAAAGAAGTTTTTAATGATATTTGTTTGCATTGCCATGCTAAAACCATAATGCAAGTGATGATAGGCGTTTATTCGTCATGTATAGTTGTAACTAGCGTCTACGTAGGGTACTGACGGAACTTTCAGCGCTAGTTACAATGTTTTTAGATTTATACAATTCTGAAGAACCATTTGACCGTCCGCGTATGATTTAAGCAGTTGTTCTGTTTTAATTTGGTACAATGTGTGAGTTTTGGTTAGGTGATTTCTACAATAAGAGGTTGCGATACCTCTCCCGCGCTTAGTTATGGACATGGGGAGGTTGGCCAGTCGAAATGCATTTAGCCTACTCAAGTAAAAAGCTTACATCTAGCTACAGTAGTTTTATTAAAAATATTTTATCAGACGGTTTCTTAAATAGATATATGGACATTAAATGTGAAAGTCTATATAAATTTGCCAGTCTACCCAGTCCTCGAGGTTTTAAGTGCGAGCGATACATAAACACCAGATAGATCATGTACGTTCGTCGACAAGAACGGACATTGCAACTGTTTAATTACTTGCCGTGAATTTATTTATGTTATGACGTCAACAATTATGTAATATGTACACAGTATTTATTTTATGTAAATATGACCATCATTTACGAATGTTGTAATTCAAAGGGATGTGATCGGTTTCGAGTTTTAATTGGCAGAGTTATATAGGATAATAATTTCATCAAATTACGGGTCTTTTTCGTGGTATACTTTCAAACACTGATATATATTTTAGTCTAGTGTTTCAAAACGCTAACGCCCTCGATTGTTTACCCGGAGACCGCTGTGTACATTGTACTAGGAATTAGAATTTAGAGCATTTGACACATGTTTATTATGAATCTCTCTGCTTTGAAAGATTCTATTTCGATACAATATTGATGTTTGTGAAATACCGGCATTATGTGGTCAAGCCGAAGGTCTAGTTATTCATATTTTGAACGAGGGATATCAATAACCATTTAGCAAGTCGTCAAAATTAATTTTCAATAAGCATTTACAATTTGGAGACGTTGCAAAAGATTTTAAGAATAAAGACACGTGCATATTCGTGTAAAGCATCCAAAACAAAGATGGCGTCGAAAACACACAATGGACAGCTGCTTTAGAGAAACTATGAGAAAAAAGGGAACCGATCGAAAAATCCTTTATATTTGGGAGAGTGACCTTTTCATAGATTATCAGAAAGTTGTTTGTTGCCCTGTCATTTATTCCTATTCATGAGTGGGATGTCAACATTCGAAAACGCGGACTTTTATTAAGCGCATAATTACTGTGTGTGTCTTTCTCACATACAAAGCTACGCATTTCTAATCATTATCGATACCAATTTAAATAATCTAAAATGGACCCGAGACCTATCAATACACGGTCAGCCTTCGTCTTAAAATCACGAAAACCTCTCATGGTTTCGAGCCCCGATACCGACGGTGTCTCTTTATGTGAGAAAGTTGGTAGATTTGTACGGAGGATAGGGTTCTAGTACTGTTTCGTCCCATGAACGATGGTTAGGTAAATTGTCCGCCTGTTTATATGGCAAAAATACAGTTGGAACGGGTGTTACACTCCTACAACAACAACAACAACAACCTATGATTATACACAGTTATAGAAGGCTAACATAAGTCAAACATTTTATCAAGTTTTTCGTCCACTCACGACTTAAGAATAAAACTTTCGTTCAGGAAGAAACCAGCTATTTGTATACCTATATTGTAATCGTTTCGTACAAATCTACTTTATTACTTGTTTAAGATACTATCTATTTAGATTTGACATTATCAAGACACAGTAATCCGTTCATTATTATGCTCTTTGATAAGGACAGTTAAAGTATCGATAAGTAAACATCTAACTTTGAAAGTTATCAATATTGTGGTCTACTTCCTTGTTAAAATCGCCCTGTAAGAAAAGACCTGCGTTTTAATTGGTTAAAGCTACTTTATAACATATGTGTGAACGCGTTGTAATTCATTGATTTTGAACTGTGTCAGTAATAGCAAAGCTATTGAAATAATGTTTTTAGAAAACTTTGTGAAATGGCCAAATCTTATTATCATTTTTTTCCGTAGTTTGTAAAAGAAAGCTGTTTTACCAAAGTTAGTTATGTTAACGCAATTCTTAAAATTTATCCTGGTTATACTTCGTAAATGCTACCGTTACGAGGATAATGTTTTGTTGCAATTTTTCTTTTCTTTTACAAAGACGTATGGCTATAATTATGATATATGAAACTATTTTATTTACCTCTAATTTAAACTAATGAATACTGCCAATACTATAAAAACAATATGTAATTCTTTTTAACAGTTCTACATGTATCTTTCTTGAAGACATTTGGATTAGTAAAATTCTCCTGTGACAGTCCGAATCATAGATTGATATTTGCACCAGTTTTCAAGACACAATGAACTATTTTACCTATACACTTTATGCTGTCAAGCATTATCGTCATAATGGTGTTTAAACTTAACCAATATTGAAAAGAGTCTATGACTTAACAAGTTTGAACGTTCACTTTATACTAATTTAATATAGCTCGATTGTGAAGAAAGCTCTTGTAGCTTATCGAGTCACTCTCGAGTCCATTTCTTATAAAAACCAGTACTGATGTCATATAGGGCGGCAGGGTCGTGACCCCAGTGGGGCTGGACCCTGCAACCTCCGGAATGAGTGGCAGACACCTTAACATCTACACCACCGCATCATTTAGATCGAAGATTAGTTGGCAGACGTTTTTACTTTCAATATTAATGCCGTAGATTCAGATAAAGATTAACTAGTGAGCCTAAGGCTAAGCTTCCCTTACAAATGTGTCAATTTTCTAAGTACGATAAATTCAAGTGTGAAACAATCTTTCCCAGAAGTTGGAGAAAGACATATTTTTAGTTATGTATGAATAACTGTCAAATAAGCAAATGTAAACGACACCCATGAGAAAATGTAAAGGTTTTAGTAAACAGAAGAATGTGCTAGTGACTAAACGATCCGACAAAATTTTGATATCAATCTAATTATCGGTACCTGGATAATGAGAAAGGAAGATAAGCAAAGACAGTGTCAAAACTACTGTCCTCTAGAACTGGAGCATTTACATCGCTTGATCCGGTCTATGGTTTCATTTGTGACAGATTATTACATGTTTTATGTGCTGTACTAAAGTTATGGATCGATTTTAGTCGCTTTCAGTTTGTTTGATCGCATATTTTGTGACAAAAATACAAGATAACTGAGCAAGGAAGTACAGGGTACATTGTATGTAGTTGTTCATATATTGATACGAGTGATGCTCGAAATATATTGTGTGTCGTGCTGTCATGCAATATTTAGTTGGCAGAAAACGGCAACGGGTGAAAGAATTGTCTCAAAATATTAAAAAGTATTCAAAATGATGATAGATAATCGTACAGTGCGTGATAGTGTACGCACTGTATATGTTCACTATGCTATATGAATGTGGATACTCCAACTAAAAAAGAGTATGTGTTGAAACCGTCAAATTGCTGAATATGTCTTCAACACATGACGAAAAGCAATTTGCAAATGTTGTCACTGGTGATGAAACCTTGGTACACTATTTTGAACTCGTGAAAAATGTTGGGCTAGCAAACATGGCAAAAGGCTAATAATTGCCAAACACATTTTAATTACAAAGAAGGTTTTGTATGCCATTTTCTTCTCCTTTAAAGATACATTAATGTTGCTAGTAAAAAGGGGCTAAATGGTAAATGAAAGGTACTACCATAATAAAGTATTTACATCATTTAAAAAGTACTAGGAGAAATGTCGCCCAGTCGCAGGCTTCAAACAGGTGCGACTATTGCATGACAATGCTCCAGCGCAATCAACTGACATAGAAACAACATGTTTGAAATCGGAGAAAGCTACTCTGCTTCCACATCCTACTTATTGTCCAGACCTGGCACCTAGCGTCTATCTCTTTTCCAAATTGGCAAATTTCCACTTTGGTCGTAGATATCGGTCGCGACATGCTCTAAGTACTGCTGTTTGCCAGTACCTTCGTAGTATATAGATGATGACTGACATTTATAGGTTTAAGTTTTAGGTAAAGTGATAATACTTGCAACTATTCTTTTATTTGTGCTTTTGAATTTAATTAATTTGTCACCAGTTTTAGAAATTGCCTCTTTAACGGATCACATAAATAAAGGACATATTTATATATTAATGCCAATAGTTCTGTAAACAAACGTTGAAACATATGGAAAACAATTTTCTGACCATGCAAAAAAAAAGACAATGATATCAGATGAAAGAGTCTTATATTATCAATGAAGGTACGAACACATTCTAATTTAAGCTTATCGGGTTATGTTAAAAACGATATTTAGGGAAAGAAAAATATCGCAATTGAATACTTCACCTTAATTAACTCTCATATAACGGATTCGGATAAGAGTCGTTTATATTGGTGAAAATACTCTTCGATGTTGGTTCCGTCCAGAACGATTGATATAACTTTTTGCGATGAAATACAAAGCCAAGAAAACAAAAACACGACTCTAAAACATATGGTAAACTCGAATTCATAATAGATGCCTATTAGTTAAACATTGATCGAAATTTGCTTTTATCATCGGTAATTATCTTGAGTGTTCTTCGGTATGTCGACAATTAAACATGAAGTGAATGAGCAAGAACATCAGGTAAATTTAAAGATTAGTTCTAGTATGTTTGTTTAATAGAATTTTTATGAGGGACAAATCATTTGTTAATGATCACGTAGTTTTACAGTTTAATGATACATTGTACAGTTAGGTATTTTAGGTGATGCTCCTTGATTCACTTCCAATACATCAGTCTATTACTATCAATTTTTAAAGTAGACTTTGTACTACAATATCGTTGATTTTAGAAAAGGGTCACTCTGTAGCTGATTTGTTCCACATAATTTATAATAATCGTTCGGCTGAATGTATATTTGGCATCCATCAGTCTGTCCGTCATACTTCAAAGAGTGTTTGTACATACAATGTAGTATTGAAAGCAGAGTAATAATAACATCTTTGTTGCAAAATAACTGTCATGTCTATTTAGATTTTTCAGTCGAACAATCTGAAATGTCTTAGACACTTTCACAATGCCTGATAGAAGGCATTTGAAACAACAGGGCAAAATTTAAAGATCAGAACAAGATGGGTAATTCAAGGTTTAAAGATAAAAATTACCATTTTTTAAACTCATTTAAAAATCCCTGTCTTCGAAGCGTTTCAAAGTCCTTTCAACACATATTTAATATAGCAAGGCAGTTATCGAATCTTGATAATTATGTAAAAGATAAATCAGTAAAGGGAGATAACTAAAACACCAACACGGAGTCATTGTTCTTGGGCACTTGCTCCCCCTGAGTGTCATCTCTCGTTATTTGCAATTTGAAGGTATTACCTGCAGTACTGTTCGACTTATGCTGAAGACAAGAAAATGTAATAAAGGGGGATAATAAAAAAAATAGGCAAGGTACAGTTAAGGTCCTCGGGTACTGCATTTCCCATAATCATGAAGCGACAAACAGCACTATCGTGCTTCAAACATTTTAATATAAAACTGGTCACTATTTCATGTTTTTGAAAATCAGAAAATCATGTTTTGAAATGAAAAAATTTGATATTAAAATTTAAGACTGACTTTTATGAACATCAAGAAATAAATTTGATATAAAGATCATTTTTTTATATTCGTGAATGCAAGTTTGATATCAGGAAATAATCTACTGATATAAAAAGCGAAAAAAAAAACCAGAACAACAGTGCCCCATTATGTACATAGTCATATAACACAATAAGCGACAAAGATTTCCCGATTTCAGTCACATCGGCATCTGTATATTGTTTGCATGAGTACAGAAAAGGGGCAAGTATTAAAATTTATATACGTGTATTATCAAAATCACGTATATGTGTTAACTTTTTAACGTTAATTAATAAGGAGACAACTTGTCGAGTATATCAACAGTTAACAGTTTATATTTCCCCCCATTTATTGCAGCTGCAAAAGAATTCACCTTTTAACGAAGAGTGATAATCAATATCATTGAGATTATTTGGAACGTTTCCTACATCAGTTGGATTTATCTGTTACAGGAGTATATCAAAACTTCTACAAGGTGTATGACTCTCATTTCAAGGATTTTGACTGGATTTACACTTGTAATAACTAAGTTACCGTGTAAGATCTTAAGACTTTAATCATACAATTGAATAATATTATTCAATCCATGTACATTAAAACGCCACTGAAAGACGTTGTTCTCTCAAAATCAGAGCCAAACATATCTGATCTATCGCCTGAATTCTGTGCCGCTGTCCAGACGTCATCACCTTGACTGAGACGTACAAGCACTGTGCTGCTTCCCTGGTTATCGTCATGGAGACTTTGAGTTTCAGCAGCCGTACTAACCTGAAAGAAAATAATGCTGTTATATGTTGCTGTTTCGGCGTACTAACGTTTTTGTGGTTACATGTAACAAAGTTTACATCTTTCCACGCTGGAAGTATAACAAATGTCAGAATTACTAACCAGTTCACACTTTCCAACTATCTGTTATTTTCTATTTAGCATTTGTTTTTTTATTTGTCGGATGACTGTACCTTCCTGGAAGCAGACTCGAGAGTGACTGGATATGCTACAAGCTTGTTTCACAATCTAGCTAATATAAGTTAGTGTAAGCTAAATGTAAACGGCATGCAGAAGAAGTACATCTAGAAGGTCAACGATCACTAATCGGTACTAGACATATCGGGACTGAACAAAAGATCCTTGCACATAAAAATCTACTGCCTTTTATCCATACTCTTACTGTCCCGCATATCGCTTCCTTTCAGAAATCAGTTTAAAAAACTACATTTACGATATCCATTTACGTTACAAAACAGCATAACTACAGCCATAATCTATTCAACATGACTTAACAATACATTTAATATATGTCGGCAGATAACGGTCTGCAGTTTAAACTTTCTAAATCATAACTGTCAGTCCTAGTTGATTTGAACAATATTTATTCCAATAATTGCGTATTTGCAATCGTTCTTTTAAATTACAGCAAGGATCGGGTAGAAAGCTCTAGGCGTATTTAAAAACTCTCTCCTTAGCCCGAGTTCGTTGGATACATATATTTAGGTAAATAACTTAGAATGGAGATTACAACTCTAGGAGTTTGCAGAATAAAGTGCACGTCTGCTGGCCATAGATAGTTATATAGTTTATGTATTAAACAGGATTGAATACAAAACTACTGAAAATTAAAAGAGTGAATAGTATTATCTTGTTATTAGCTATATCTTACGTTTGGAAAAATGAGATATATTAGAAGTTATTTGTATTAGAGATACCTTCCTTATGGACACCATTAACAACAAGTTTCGACCACATGTCATAAGCGGTTTCTTGTTGAATTTGCCTGGCTGTAATAGACCAAGAGAATAGGTACACGCCAGACACAGGTGCACGGAATATGCCTGCAATAAATACAGACAAAATTGACCAAAATATTTGAGAAAATGAATTGCATGGGTGTTGTGAAGAGTTATATAACAGACGAACATTTTGAGACGGACGGAATGTTTATGCAGTTATATGTTTCATGTTGATATTAAGACGATATCAATAAAATATTGATTATTAAAAGCATAGTTTAGAATATTAAATGATAACGATAAAATGACAATGATTAATATATATCATTTGTGCTGTATACTTTCCTTTTTATTTTGATACATTTGAGGAGGTTCTATGTTTAAAGGAACCCTAGTTTTGTCAAATGATATGCTGTGTTTGAAGTGATGCAACTTTGAAGCCTGTGCAAAAAAAGTTTGCTTCAGTTTTAAACTCCTCTCAATTATATCAATCATGGATATAGGTTTACTTGCATTTACGAGGCTTAACGACTGTATGTTGGAGACATGATCAGTACACAAAATACAGAACAAAAGGACCGGGACACAGACTACTTGATTCCAACACCCTATATATTTGGAAACTAGTAAGACTTAGCCCTTGTCCGTAGGTAAAATGCAGTTGACAATGGATATGCCAGCTAAGCGTTATTCAACACACAGAAAGTTTACTATAATAGTAATACTGTTTTTGAACTGGATGAATATAAGAATATTACATGAAACATTTTGTCGGTGACGAAGATAAGTTACATACCACAACTTAAATATTAGTTGCTTAAAAGCAACGCTTGTGTAATAGTGTAAGTATAAGTGAAACAAGCAAACGGAATTACGTACACAAAAACGAAAATATGCTGCAAATCACAAAACAAAAACATTGTAATATAATACGTAGGACCAGAATTACCTCTTTAGAACGACCAGTAACACGAAATGTCAGTCATTGAGGTATCATCCAGTTTCTAGCATCCTAATCGGATATTTACCAGAAATCAACTCGGACTTTATATTTTAATACAGGGAGCCAAGCAATTGATCAATTAGTGCAATTTTTCAGGGCTTTGAAATGCCGCGACAATTGATATAAGACCTACCGCACACAAATCAGACCTTCTTGTAGATCTTGGTTTTAACATTTTACCTCACAGATATATTTCTGACAAAACTAAATATACAGTTACTCGTTTGGACATAAATAAATTTGATTTTATTGACTTGCATACAGGTGACTATTATTTTTCTTGGTCTCGCGACATTGATTAACATTAGAATACCTGTATTGTTACTGTACGCGCCGGCTTCATTAAGCAGCACCACATTGTAAACAATAGTTTGGTCCACTCCCATTGCTCTTAACACGTGATCTAAGTAAGCCGAATATGCCACATGCTCTGTTGTCTGACGTATACCTGAAAAACATGGTATTGTATAATTGAATCAAAATTATTATCAATAATCAGCCGTTTCAGTCAGTGAACAACACTATTATTATTATTTATGCTACCAGTCTTATACATTGAGACCATCTGTTCGTGTATTAAAATACTAAAATATTTAACAGATATAACTTGTTAATCGACAATAATCAATTTATTCAGTTATGTTTTACAATTACCAACTGCAAAATAGAGGAGCAGTGATGTTTGCTCGATCACAGCATTGTTTGATCACGTAACACAAGTGATTTCTTTAAAAGAGAAGATACACTATTCAAAGCAATGGTATTAGATTGAATGCTTTTAAAGTACGAGTGTAACAAAGTGATTAATGGTCGTATTTTATTTGCTCTAGATCGAAATATTGATGAAACAATAAAACATCTTCAAAACCCTAAATTAAATGAATAACCATATTAGAAACACATCACCTAAATGTAAGTTCTATTATTAAGTTTTTATCTATTTTTAATATTTGCTCATTTGGTTCATGCTTGTTTAATTAAATCATTCTGCTGATCCAAAGACAGTTTCATATGCAAATTTCTATTTGGAATAAGAAAAGTACGGACCTTTTTTAATAACATTTTTCTTCGATTCAGGGTCTGTCCCTCATACGCATCATGTTTGCGTTCGTGTTCATCTTCCTTTACAACACTGTCTTTTTCGCTTTTCATTGCCAGTTGGTTTTCAAGATTTTTTAGCCGTTCCTCTTTTTTCTCGTCAGACTTTTCATATGCCTCAAGCGTTTTGGTCATATCTGCAATTTGTAGCCTAAATTGTGCCGTTGTTCCAATAAGAGCACCGACTGACTGCTTCAAACTCGCCTCTGACTTTTCCAATTTCACAATTCTTTCTTGCATGCTTTCAACTTGTGTAACAAGTAATTTAAGGATACTGCTTTCATTATTAGTATCAGCATATGCCGAGCTTATAAATACAAAGAAACTTACCACAATCGTCCTTCGAAAACTCTCAAAATTACCGTTATGTAACATTATTGTAAATTTGCAGTTTGTTCCGATTCAAGTTTTGTAACGAACTGAAGACAAGACATGCCACTGATTATTATGTCTATGTATACCATACTCTTATCAATAGATTCGTTTAAAGAGGCAGTCCCTACAACCAGCAGATCATATTCTGCAAACCTAAATAATGTATTCAATGAACGTTAAATGATAAATAAATACAACTTTAAAGCACAACATAATATAGAAAAATGCCTCATTTTAGGGAGTGCCTCTACAATACAGAATAAACTTTTTCATTGAGATGTGTCTGTTCTGAAGGTATACGTGACGGTCAAAACTGTTTGTTGATCTTTGTTAGAGACTTCTAGCAGAACTATGACAATTGTATATAGTTACAGTCTCTGTCTATGAAAATGATTTCAACATTTTGCTTTTATAATGACTGTGCGTTAGCTTTCACTAAGACCGTAACGTAATAATTCTGTCTTTAATTACTGTATTACGTCATAGGATTTAGGTAACCCAGTCTTTCTATTCATTTCGTGTGACACTCATTTTGCCTTCGAGATTTTTAATTAAATGCAGTTAGTTTAATGTTTGTTGTTGCATTTGTTACTAGATAACGTTATGCATTATAATAATTTATAAGTTATACTTGCAATTTGTATGCAATATAAGTTGTTATAGTGTGTTGATATCTAATATTTCAAGCATTCATATTTAGGCTACTTCCGGTTAACGCACACTAACCGTCTAGAAATGGTTGTATATGAGCTAACGCAGCTAGCAGGGTGACGTCTCGGACTAACAGGATTTTATATCTAAATTGCACAATCCGTACTGGACCAAAGGATGAAATTGAACATTTCTGTTGTAGATCAAATGAGTCGAAAACCGAATAATTGTCCAACGTGCTCAGGATTGGAAAGTTGCCTACGCTATAATTTTGGTAAGATTTTCATAACCAAAGTTGAAATACTGTTGCAGGTCAACGGCATTTAACGAGCTGTGACTTCTCTGTAACCATTTCAATGCACTAACTTAACGTTGAACTATAGTAACGGTGATTTATGTTTAAGTGGGTTTGTATAGAATAAAAGCTTCTGTGTTATATGTAATTTGTAAGGTATATATCAGCACAGTCAACGGGAATCGGGTGTTACTGTAAAACATTGGTTTTTATTCTTCACTCGGCGAAGGTCAAATGCATTACAAAACGTTGACTTGTTTGTTTATCTGAACTGCTGTTATATCCGGCATCAATTACTGAAACGGTTTCCGTACACCGGTATATGATTGAAATTACTGATACAATGCAATCTAATGGACTAGTGAGAAGAAAAAGAAATTACTATTATCGAAAGTTTTATTATCTAGAAAACAAAAAGAAAAGTCTGATTACAATGACAGAAAAGACAATAACAGAAAAATAACGGAAATAATGGACGGAATTAAAGTAATTATGGTCTGAATGCAATGAACTGATGCACCACACACAACAAATAAAATATATAGTCAAACCTGTTAACAAAAAATATTTGTGGAAAGCTACAAACGAGGTCTTTGCTTGCAGGTAGGTGTTTATAATATTGATAAAATATGCACTGTGATCTACCTGCTTGTATTTATTTGCAGGATGGTCATTATTCGGAGGTTTGTATGTCTTCTAATTAAAAAGTAAAGGTAAAACTTGTGTCACACTAAATACAGTTTTAATATACAGTATGTGTGCAAACATTCTAACAACATTTATTTGAATGAATTGATTGAACTCCAATGGCTGAATTTGTGTCAAGCATCCAGATTGATACTCTATTTAAATTGACTGTTTTTAACTGCGAGTAGTATTGTTTTACATTACATTAAAAAATTAGAAATAAACATATGCAAGTCAGAAAGCATGAACACATAGAAATCAAATGACACAAGAAAAACAACAATATAATACAATGAATCCGCGTTCGAACAGAAACTACTAGGAAAACAAACTTTTTATGATGACAGTTGAATTTTAGAGAAGGAAACATTAAAAGAATGTTGAACCAATGTACCACGTGGGGACAACAGAGTTCAGAAAAGTATTAGAAAATCTTCACAAAAATGTTTTACTGCAATTATTTCAAGAAAGCAATTCACAAAATCATTAACTCTCATAGTAAGATAAGGTAACCTGATTTTAGCAAGGTCTTTCATTTAGAATTTGGGACAGTGTTGTTACAAACTCACAAACATATATATTGTTCTGTTCATTATTAGTTGGCTGCTGGAGATAACATATTCATATAAAGGTAATAAAAGCAGTTCATCTACATCATTCTAATATATTAAACAATTTAAATATGGACAAACATTACCTAAAGAAAAGAAACAATTTATGCTGAAATAATATACTGTTTCTGCATACACGTCTTCATCAAAAGTAGCGTACCTTCTCTTATGATAACTTACACTGATTATAAGTTACAGAAAATACAATGAAACTGAAGATAAACAATTAAATTAGATATATAAAAATAATAACCTCATAACCCTTCTTTGACTTGATTTTAGGAAATACCTTTTAGTTCTTTTCCAATTCACTGTTATTACTAGCGGAAACTACTCTATCAAAAGTATATGATAAAAAGTGCATAAACTAACGACAATCTTGTGTAACTGATATTGACTTTTTCACAGTTTCCTATATCTTGTACTTGGACTGATAAACAGTGTAGATCCCTGTAGGATAAGTGCAAGTAATTGTGATGAATACTTCCAGCACCATAGGTGTTATAATAGTTGCCTGTGGGACAGTGACGTCATAGCGATTCACCTCGATACGCTGAAGCTGAAGAACATCCGTGTATCCCCGTTTGGAACCAATAATAACATCGTATGTAGAAGCCAGACCTACTTCTAAGTGAAAAACGTCACTCCAGTCAAGTCGTAATAGATGTCCGTTCCTTGATATGATTAGAGGTTTGCCTGAAATAAAAAGTTTATTACCCTAGCTGTTACTGAATGTAATCGACAAAGGAAAGGCCGAATTATGATAGTGCAGAAAATTACTTATGCCTGTCCAAATACTAATGAATAGATAGACACAACCGACGACGAAAGCCAAATCAATAGCTGCCATTGTCCGGAGAGAGTCATAATTATTCAATAATCATACTAGAATAATATATACGCATACTTGTATTCTTTATTCATCATCTTAATGCTTGTACCGTTACCTTTTCAGGCAAGCGTTTGTCTGAAAGATGTTACCTGTTAACTGCGGTTCTTTATAATAAACAATCACTTCAGAAATGACTGGAACACTGGCAAATAGCCCAGAATTGACCGCTCTTACTTCGACAGCGTAGCGATTACCAGAGAGCAATTCCAGACCTTTTAGCTCCATCATTGTATGCTTGCCACTGTTTCTCCAGCCAACCACAGTTTCATTACGGCACAATAGCCTGTATTCGTAGTAATCGATCCCAGACAGGTCTTCAAATCCAAACCATTCTAATACGATCTTGGAACGGTCCGTTTGAATAAACGTTTGAACATCAACCAAATCTGACGAATGTCGTGAAGCAACGGCCGCTCCAATATTACCAGTTACAACGAAATGATTATGTGCATTAGCATTTTGGGGTGCATCAGTTGAAATAATTATCTTATCAGAAACCATTTCAGTAGCCAGTTCAACGTTATTAATACATCTGACACTGACAAATATAGTATCACCGTGATGTGAGTGAAGTTGCCGGAACACGCATGACTTCATCGTGTCTGAGAGTCTAAGGTTTTCAATGTCAGTTGTACCTTTCAGTTTACCTACAAGATAAGAATTAATTTACTTTTGACTAAATTTCAATATAATTATAGCGATACAATTTAAAAGTAGACTTTGGATTTATTGGTCAGACTAACATTATAAATGCAGACGAATGGTAAGTCTAACATGATACAATGTCCCAAACTATTAACAGTTCAACAGTAAAACAGTTACCTATACCACAGAGACAGTATTTGATGTCACTTTCATGGTCCAAAACGTCCCATTGTGCCGATAAAGTAAACGCAATAGAAGTCCCACTGACGTCATGAGTATATTTAGATTGTGTACTCTCTATTTCAGAAACCCTTGGTGGAGTTTTATCAAACGTGATAGGTGCTGCTTTGAAGATGGATCTAAGACCAGCATGATTTTCAGCCACGACAGTTACGTAAATTTGAGAACCATGTTCAGCTTCAATATCGATGACTCCACTCGTATCACCATACAAAATTGTAAGTGGTCGTAACTGAAATCCCTCAGGAGTTGTTCCTGCACCAAGTTCCACCTGCAATACACGAATTGTTTGTATTTAGAAATATGATTAGGAGACGCATCTGATAATCATAATTTCTACTTGATAAATCAAATTTATCGTTGCCTTTCATAAAGTATATAAGATGTTAATATTAAATTGGTAGATTAAATTGATACAACATACTAATGATAGACTATAACATTCGAACAATCGAAATCAAAATATTGTTAGAAATACCTTATACAGGGCGCTCTCCCTATCAATAATTTTGATATTAGCAGCAAGTCTCGATGGTCCTATTTGCTTCAGTTCGACAGCTGTAAGTGTATCCGTTGTCTCCATTTCGGAAGTGCAAACTAACATTTCAGTCTGGATTGAAAAGTTAGTTTCGGATACCGACAGTTGAAAGGCGGAAATACTGAACGTTGTTTCACCCGAAATGGACGAGAAGAAACTATATTCGAATTCCACAGAACCATTGTTGTTTAAAGCTGCTGTTAAAGGCATAATGTTTCGGCCAATGGATAGTATAGGTGTTACATCAATTATGCTACCTTCAAGAACCCCTCTGATTAAATAGTATTTGTCTTTTGCGATATCCTGGTAAAATGATAATGCACCCGGCAGAAGTGCAGCTGTAGTGATGTTTACTGACTTAAATTCCTGACAGTCGAAAGATTCAGGTGCCGTGTAATCGATAGTTTAAGGACTTGAAATAGCAACATCACTAAAGTGACCGGCTTTGTCTTCTGCTTTCACCAGTCCAATATATGACTTTCCATGTCTTAGTAAAAGACTGCGAAACTCGTGCTTTGTTCGAAGACCTACGTCTGTAAAAGACACATTCTCAAAATATAACTGAGCGTTTTCGACAACAGCTGCATGGTAAGACTTGATGCCAGAGAATTGATCAATGAATCCATGCCAGGAAATTCTGAATGTAGAGTTGGACGACTGATAAGTTGTATCAGTATGCGTTCCTGTGTTGAAAACTACACCTGCAATGGGCTAATCCATTTCTACAACGAAACCGTCGGAACTAAGTGTCGTATGAAGCCCAACGTTGTTTTAGGCAGTGACGGTGACGTAATATTTAGTTCCATGTGAAAGACTTATGTTGATCAATGTAATATTTGTTTGAAATCCAACGTTTGTTCTTTCGTAAATATCGCTTCCTGAAACAAAGATTATATATACATGTGTAACGATATGTTCAAGTACCGTAGGCTTATTGGTAATTAAAAAGACAAACCTTTACAAAGTAAATTTGATTTAATTACAATCATTGTTCTATTTATCAAGTACTAAATATGTTTTCGTAGGCTGAGAGCACAACCATTTAATATACTAAATACAATAAAAATATAAAGAGTATAAGGGTATGATAAACAGAAAACAATATGAATGGTTTTAATTGAAATTTGCACATATGTATGTTATCATCTTTATATAATTTCTCCTGCAAATTGAACATAGAGATACCTTGGAAGTTGATGACTGACCACAGTAGGATGGTACTGCAGTAATATTTAAACAACTCATTATATAATAATTGATCGTCAAATGCTGTTTTTGAAACAGGTATTACCATCAGAATATCAGATAGTTGCAATATACTAACCGTTTATGG
>JAUMHA010011011.1:0-15246 GCA_032359765.1 Saxidomus gigantea
GTAGTATATCCATATTTTAAGAGACTCACCAATCGCTTGAATCATCCATTCCGTTATTGAATCAGGATAACTTAGAACTTTCTTTTTATTTCCTTTGCTGAAAAAATGGACGAACACGTTACAAGATGAGAAAATAAAACAAGCAGTCTCAAGCAATTATGTAGTCTCTGTAATCATGGACACGTTTACCTAGAAGTGTTACACATGTATGTTGTACTATGCTGGTGTGTTCCGTTACCAGGTCAGTTGTCTACATATCTAAGGTAACCTCTATTATGTTATAATTTATTCGTGTTTATTCGGTTAACTGTTTCATATATTTTATATGTTTTATTTTCGTTTGTACGTAAAATACAATACAACTAGAACACAGAAGACAAGCAAAGCTACTTTTCTATTAAATTATCTTTGAAAAGTGTATTATATATGTTATTCAGAATGGATCCCGTGAGAACAATTCGAACTAAGAGAATAATTAATTCGTATAAGACAAGAAGATTAAATCTGGACCTAAGTTGTTTCAGGACAATTAACTTTCAGCAAAACGTACAAGCAGACGGACAAACCGATGTCATTCGGTAAAAAGACAAGGTTTCTATCTGATGCTACACAAAAACTATTTAAGCTTTAGGCATTGTGGTTTTGAAGACGAAGATTTTTTTAAGTTATTCCTGTATCAGTCTATGAATAGCAGTGACCCCGTTGGCACGGTCAATTTGACCTCTGGGGCATGATTTGAACAAACTTTTTATAGTTCTTCTAGACACTGTTACATCCAAATAGCTATGCTCTATACTTTCTGGGTTTGAGGAATATATTTAGATGTTTGTCTATTTAAGACTATGTAAAACAAATGACCCCAGGCGGGGCCGACATTAATCCAAGCGACTCAATTAAAACATGTGGTGTAGTATGTGTCATGCTATAAAAACTCAAATAATCTCACGAATCAGCCGACCTGACCAAATAATCGAAATTATGTCGAGGCGGGTAATATATCCCCATTTTTATACCCCCCCCCCCCCCAAAAAAAAAAACAACAAATAACAATTTTATTACCCTTCCCTTTCTTAAATTTTGAAAGATTCGGTTCATTTAAATACATTTAACGGCTGCATATAACTTCGTGACGTCTAAAACAGCACAAGACTTTTCCTACGAATGCAGGTTGGTACTTTGAAATGTGAATAAATCATTTTAATAGACAATCCTAAAATGTTTACTCTTTTTTATGACTCCGTACAAAACATCATTCTTCTTCCCAATCAATTATCTGTTGACATACGTACCGATAACATTCGTAACCAGAGCTTTTATTGCGTACCCTAAACGTTTCGAGCCATTTTAGCGGGGCGAAAGGGGGGGGGGGGTGACAATGACAAGTGTTTATTACCGGTTTGTCCTTTAACATCAATTTCTATTTACGGATCATTGGCCAATCAAATTGCTAGAAGTTTCCTGGAAGGGTAGTTAAAATTGTTTCACTGTCATCCTTTGCCATTAATTCAATCTGAAATCTTGTTCTAACGTTACCGTTTTCGGATCATCCATTGGAAGTTCATAATTAAAAAGTGTTGCTTTCACGTTAAAATGTTCCAATCGAGTGGCTTTATAGGGGAGATCAAGTTGAATGAAAAAGTCTCTGAAGGCCTTTACGTCAACCGGATCAGCTATGCACATTCCCTTGTCTGGTGTTATGCCTGGAATGTATATGCGATTAACTACATGCTGTTAACTACATGCTGTTAATTTTGTTCAAAATACAAGCAAAGTTTATTCTTTGTTTTAATTGTATCCCTATATTCCGACTTGTACCGAATTTACATTATATTCAATATTTATGTCCAGATGGAAGACAGTAGAGGTGCCAGAAGAGAAGACAGAACTCTAGACACATAATTCAGGAGTCGAGGACAAGTTGCTCGCTAAAGTACTTTCTTTCGCTGCAAGTGCTAGTCAGGGATCATCATGCCTAATTAATGCAAGTTGCATGAATTTAAAACCAGTGACACATTTTTAACGTCTGTAGAGCAATTGATGAAAAACAAAGTAGTATATCCATATTTTAAAAGACTCACCGATCGCTTGAATAATCCAGTTCGTGATTGAATCGGAATAAATTAGAACTTTCATTTTATTTCCTTTGCTGAAAAAGTGAACGAATACGTTGCAAGACGACAAAATATTTTATAAGAAATCAAGTTTCAAGCAATAATGTAGTCTCTGTAATCATTTATATGCTTACCTAAAATGTAATATGATGAACAATCAGCCTGAAAGTATAATGGCATGTTTCATTGACAGAACAGTTGTCTAAATATCTAAGGTATCCACCTATTGTTTAATGTGTAAATTCTAAACTTTTCAAAGACAATTGATTGGTCAAGTATGTTTTCTTCTGTGTTCTAGTTCTATCATATAAATGATCAAAATACATACAAAACAGTATACCAAATTAGCACGATGTATAAGTAGAAACGCATAAATGAGTATCATTTATTTTTACGTAGTTAGTGAAAAAACAGTGGCATACTATATTACAGATTATACATAAAGCTTTCATAGAACATCTAATGAGTTATCCAGCATAGATAGCATGCATGAACATAACTAGAGAGCCATTATGACTCTATAAGCTCAACTGAAAACCAAAACGTGTTTGGAATTCAAGCCATTTTTGGAGCTTGCATAAAGATTCTTTTTGTTTTGGTTAGTATTTTTGAAAATGGATCCCGTGAGAAAAAAGTTGTGCTAAGAGAAGAAATAATTCTTATATGACATGAAGATTAAACCTGGACATACGTTGTAGCAGGACCATTTACTATCAGTCAAACGTACAAGCAGACGGACCATCTGAGGTCATTCAACAAAAAGACAAGGTTCCTATCTGATGCTACACACAAACGTTTTAAACTTGAGGCATTTTGGTTTTGTAGTCGAAGATTTTTCGAGTTTTACCTGTATCAGTCTATGAAAACGAGTAACCTGGTTGAACAAACTTGGTAGAGGTCTATTAGACACTGTTACACCAAATAGCTATGCTCTAGACCCACAAAAGATATTTAAATGATTTCATCTATATAAGTCTATTTAAAACACGTGACCCCAGGGCGGAGCCGATATTAATCTATGGGCAAGATTGGTACAAACTTGGTAGAGGTCCACTATGCGATGCCTCATCTCAAAGATCTAAGCTCTGTGCATTTTCGTTTTGAAGAATAAGATTTTCAAAAAAGTTTTTTTTCTATCTTGGTGTTAATCAGTCCCATTTGGACGAATTGATGATTTTTCGTGAAGTGATTTATGAGAAGAAATAATTTGAAGAAATTACTGGCGTTCGAAGTACGACAAAAAAGGACCAAAGACCCTACTGATACTTCGACTGAGTTAACTCCGGTGCTGTCAGCTTATGATGACTTGACAATAATTGTTCATACTCATCTAGTCGATATATTTAAAAAAGCCACGATTTACGAAAATATTATCTGATCATAGGTTTGACTCCGTCTTCTGCTAAGCGGGCCAGGTCAGAAACATAGTTTCTTTTACTTTGTATAGGTCTTCTAGACACTGTTACACCAATAGCTATGCGGGGCCGATATTAATTGAAGGGTAAGATTGGAACAAACTTGGTAGAGGTCAATTTGACGATGCCTCACCCCAAAGATCTAAGCTCTGTGCCTTGTGGTTTTTGAGAATAAGATTTTCAAAGATTTTTCTATTTTAAGTTCTGGCGGCCATGTAAATCAGTCCCATTTTGACAAATCTAGTCAGCCGAGTTTGACGACATGTCATGAATTGATTTATAAGAAGAAGTCATTTGATGCAATTGTTTGCGAACGACGTACGACAAAAGGGACGAAAGACCCTACTAAATGATCCACCTGAGTTAACTCCGGTCAGCTAAAAATGACTTGATAAATAATTGTTCATACTCATCTAGTCGAACTACTTCAAAATGGTACGATTCACGAGAATCTGATCTGATTCTAGGGATGATTCCGTCTTCTGCTAAGCGGGCTAGGTCAGAAACGTAGTCGCTTTCATCATCATAAGATTTCGTTATTGTGTCTGTAGATTTTATTGTGAATATGAAAAATGAAAAACATATTTCTAAAACTCCTTTTATGAAAAATATGTATGTAAATATTTGCATTTATATAAAGAATGTAACACATTTTGTTTACTGCAAGCCATTATACATTCTTGCGCGTGTATTTGTTCTTATTTGTCTTTTGTATACCCTTTGTTATGGCATTTCCGTAAATTTGATATCTTCAACGGATAATGCTGGTTTTAATGGACGCAAATATTTCTGACAGCCGCCAAAATTGCGACCATTAAAACCACTTACCGGGTAAGTATATAGGTGCACTAATATTAATGGTGTATTCTAATATGTAAATAATATAATATGATATCAAAATCGCTTTATATTCGGACCATCATTCTAACAAAACTTATTTTCTGCAAGTTAAACAACGACTGAAATCAAATGTTATTAGTTCTATATGAATCGTCAAAATTTGCCCTAATGGCATACTAGTCAAAGTCAACGTAAAATATAGCCCGTTGCATTTCTATCTTGTGTTTGTGGCTTATCGTTCAGCTGTTTAGTTATAAACACTCAGTCTTAATGTCTCTTTTCATTACTAGACATCAGAATTCCAACTCGTTGTTTATTAGACGATTAATAGTACTCAAACGGATATGATATATTTTCAAATCTGACTTACATAACCAATTAAAATCCACATTACCAAGGAAGTGTGTTAGATAACAATATTATACGCCTTTAGACCATTAGTGATGTTCTCCAAATAGAAGGTATGTCAAGTTTAATAAGTCGAGACCAGAAAAGTGCAAACGGTGTTCATCTTGTATGTATATAATATTTGCTTTCCTAAACAAATTGAAAAAAAACTAAAATAGCCTGTCTATGCATTTAATTTCTAAAATTAATGATATATATTTAGGGCTAGAAAGTGCGTAAATTCTCAGCTAGTACCGTCGGAGTCGCGCCTCTTTCTCCTGTTTTCTTGGCAATCAGATGACTTTCGTTGAAGCTCTTGTTCATCTATCGCAGCATTTGTCAGCACCGTTAGTCCGGTTTTCTTTAATGAAAGTCAAAAACAAGTTCATTTAAGTTTCCTTATAAGATTTGGTCATACTTTTACTAATCTAATAGTGCAGATGTTATTACAACATAAGAAATGCTCTTCGATTCTTATCACTCCATGTTTTCACTTTGACTTCAGCAAAAGTATCAAGACTGAGCGTAGTTGATATAAAATGTATATCTGGAATACAAACCTTGAACACATCAGCGCTGCTTCGTCCACTACCTTCTCCACACCCAAGATCATGTGACTCGAGGGTCTCAAACATCTAAACATATACAAACTTTTGAATCATACATGAAAAATCAACCTGATTAAAATCATCTCATCAAAAACGCTACGCTCGTGGACTTAAGTCAGGTTTATGAAAAATGTACTCACAGCTTTTCCTTTAACTAAAAGTGTTTGTCAAAAAGAAACGGACATAATTGCACAAACATCATTGTACACAAGAATTCAGCACAAACAGATAATACGGTGAAAACACTTACCTTGTTTTTTCGCAAAACATTTTTGTTGTTGAGTGAGAGAAGTGCTTTGTCCATTACATTTAGACCCACCCACATCAAACTGTCCCCTGTTATACTGAGCATATCATAGGAACTTGGCCTTACTTGTACCTTTCTCGTCTCAAGTTTAAGCTGCAAAACAATAACCAAATAAATCATTGTCAAGTTAGTAACAGGCTTAAAGGCATTACCACCATGATAGATATAGGCAAACATCGCACGACGTCGACATATTTCGTAAACCTTTATGTCGATCTCTTGCATTATTCGATACATTTCGCCAATTGTGAAGCTACGTGAACATTGTAGATAATCGTCCATGACTTTAAACACTTCTGACAGTGACAGCTTATGCTATTTTGAAAATCAATGCATTTTATTGTTTGGCTTAAAATTCAAGCAACAAACAGAATTCGCCAAAATGTTGAGTTGTTATGGAGAAGAAAATGCTCTTAATAGATTAAGATGTTTTAAATTACAAATGCTGGAATTGCGATTAAATATATATGGCAGGTATGTAACTTTAACGTGTTTCTTTAGACAAAATATATGTGTGCCGAAAACAAGCGCTGAAAAAATTGGTTTAGACAACAGTGTTATCATATAATCTGATTTCTAAACACTTTATGCATGATCCATATCATAATTACGTAACACTTTTACTTGTACTTGGAATTCATAATAATAATAATCAAAATAATAATAATCATCATCATCATCACCATCATGATCATCATCAATTCTATCATCATCATCATTAGTCACAATAATAAAATCTTTCTTTAAAGAAGGCAGTACAAATTAAATTACCCCTTTACCACGGCACTTTTTATCCACATCAAACTTAACAGAGTCAGCAACAAGCACATTGTTTTCTTTGTGCACATAGAAAACGAGAAGGCGTGCACTTGGCGAAATCATTTCTTTAAGTTCTTCTGTCACTACCTCACTGGCTTGGTTAGTTGACTCTTTAAACTTTGTGTACACAACCTTCCCTCTTGTTACAACCTGTAAGAACCAAGTTAGTTGTCAGTCAGTCAAACATTTCTTATTATATATACAATGTACTTTTAATATAGTTGATAACATCTATCCCTCTTCATTTCACTTATTTTAATTTTCAGTTGACAAGCTCTTCTGAGACATTAATTGAAATGCTACATGTGCGTAGTTATGAGTTACTTTTTTCAACACTACAATTGTTTAGTTTATGAAGTAGACAAACACATCGACAGTCACATCATCACGTGTCTCAGGAGTAGTTTCTGACCATCACATACGTTCTGTGTAAACGTACATGTGTAGCTATAATGTGAAATAACGTCAATTGTTTGACCTCATTTATCATAGACAACAGATACTAATTGAATGTTGTTAATGCTCCTACTGGTATGGTTTGAATCACGAAGTACTGAATTTTGGTGTACAACGGCCATTCACTCTTTAGTGTATTTTCGGAAAATATATGTTGCGAAACTCTTAGCAGTTATGTAGCGGGAGAGGCTGAGTGCTTATGCAAATATCTACACGTTGGAAACATAGGAGCTCGTGGACGGCGCTTTGTTTTGTTTTATCTGTTTACATTCACCAACATCCCAAATAACAAAATATGACCTTATTTTTCCCACATCTGAACTTTTAAATTGTAGTATTTTACCATCAAAATAAACTGTTACCTACTGGGTACTTCAGTGGTTTAATATAAAAGGGAAGATCCGGGGCGAAAAGATCATATTTTGTAAGCTCGCTTCTTACGTGAATGTGAAAGTTCAAAACAAAACCAGAAAAGGACAATCCCGACTGCGAGCTCCAATGATTTGTAGCATATAGTAGCCAAGTCGGGAGGGGCTGGGAGATTTCAAGGTTTGGGTGTTATCAAAGAGAAATCTGACATCGCCATCTTGACTGGGAGACAAATTAGTAGAGAAAGACCAATACCATTACTGAGTTTTATGATGAAAGATTAAAAGAACTGTACCATGAAAAGCATCCCGGTGTATGAAAACCCTTGTATATTGGTTGACGCTCGCATGATCATATTTTTGTCCTTAAAAAGATAAGACATCAAACATTTAGTAAATAAAACATACATTCACAGTGATACATAAATATATGTGCTTAGTCGTCTTTTCTATTCAATTGGACAAATTGATACATACATGTAAACATACAATGCATAAGTTTTCAGCATAGAAGTATTGTAAATGTTACTGTTACTCAAGTTGTCAACATCATAATTATATTGTTTCATAGTGATTGGTCTAGCTTTAATCACATGACCCGGTGTAATAGTGGATGTACAATGATGTATGTATAACTATTCATAAAGTTTACCGTGACCATACAATGAAACACATACTGGTGTGATTTCAGTGAATATCTTAATATAATTACCTGATACACATGAAATTCGCCTTGCCCTTCGGCCTCAGCAAATATCACAAACCATCAGTCCACAAATTTGAATATTTACCTCATCATAATTCAGTAAATATATGTTATAATATATATAAAAGTTTAAACAATTCGTCGTTTTTGTTAAAATCTGACATGGTGACCAAAGCGCATACAATGTATGCGCATTTTTGTCAATACACTTAGCTTTCATTAGCTAAACATATTGACTATGTTCCATGAAGATTATAAATGTCGCCTCTACATATTCAAAAGAGTATTAGAATGTCAACTATAAAACCAAGATTTCATCAACAAGCGTGCTAGCCAAGTTTAACAGGGACCGAAATAAATATTAATGTGTGAAGAGTTCACAGTATACATGTATAAATCTAAACAAAGAAACACATTCTCACTTTAATAATACGTTCAACTTGTATCTGATTTTGTCCGACGTAAGCCTCCACATCAAATATATCACTTTCTTGCCGATTATCTGTGGTTGCTGCCTGTAAACAGAAACATCCAACTGAACAGATACAGAATCTTGCACACTATTTAACTTTCTTTGCATTCACGTAATTTGCTAGTTCTGGCTTCAAACCCTAATTGCCGCTATTTTGTATTTTGATTTTCGTGAGGTATCCGTTCTGTCAAGCATATAAACCGGGTACGCTGAAGTTGTTTAGCTAGTAATTTGCAATAATCTAATGCACATTAAAACATACGTACGTTAAATCTGTCTTAGGTAGTCCGCTGTTTTGTATAGGAAATATGATCGTGAAAAATTCGTGAAAAAAAGTGCTTAAATGGGTTAAATCTAATGCTTTAGAAATTTACACTTGAGTCTGATTTTTTTGTAATAAAGGTACATGTTGATACATCTTTAGTTTGATTTCCGTATTTTAAAGTCAGAAAATATCGGCATCAACTTTTCAGTCGATAAATAGAAAGCTTATCAATAATAATTAATCACAAAACAAACCAAAGCCAATGGGACTGCAAAAGAAAGAAAAAAAGAGCTTGATAACACGATAATGAAAGAATCTACACAAACAAACTGCAATCTAGAAGGCTTACTATGAAAGAGATTGCATCAGCTTCAATAAAAGTAGGGAAAACGAAAATCGCCTGTCCTTTGCTGTCAGTTGTTTGTACATCGCTATCATAAAAATCACCATTTTTGAACATTTGAGCTCTTATATCTTTTCCCATTGCTGGTTGGCCGTTTGCAAACATCATGTCGACCTGTTAGAAAATGCAGGTAGAATAATTCAAACACTTGTTACTTGTTTTCAAAATGAGTTACTTCCCATTATCTAGTAAATTAATTTATGTAGACTTGAGACATATATACATTGTAAATATAAGAAAGAAATATTATATTTGAAAGATGTGTGCGTTTGAGTTAGAAACATAACACCACATTGCATGTGCTTTCCTCCTACATTGAAGTCTTTTAAAGTTATCGAACTTTAATAAAAGGACACGGCTACAGTAATCTCCGTATATATCGATTGCGGATATAACGTCACTCCGGGTATAACGTCACTCCGGGTATAACGTAACTCCGGATATACCGTAACTCCGGATATAACGTAACTCCAGATATAACGTAACTCCGGATATAACGTAACTCCGGATATAACGTAACTCCGGATATAACGTAACTCCGGGTATAACGTAACTCCGGATATTACGTAACTCCGGATATAACGTAACTCCGGATATAACGTAACTCCGGATATAACGTAACTCCGGATATAGCGAACAGTTGTTTCTGGCCCGATTTCTCAGTTCTTTCTTTTATGTAAAATTATACGCTTATTACGTACTCCGGTTATATGAAAATTTCGGATATAAGGAACAATACTTTCTGGCCCAACAATGAACATTGTATGGTTAAGTAATCGTATATATCGACCCACAAATATGTGCCGGTGATATAAAAAAATTGGTTGATTTTGCATTTTTTTTTTGCCGTCTGCATTGTTTTTTTCATAGCACACTTGCAGATATTATTCATACAGGTAAAATATAACATATGTATAACCTTTTCGTAGACTTTTTAATTCAGAATACATACATTATAATTATTATTCAAGTGATTATATTTTAAGTAAATAATTGTGAGCGTTATTATTTACATTTGTACATTCACATGCATTTCGATCCTGAGAGCATACTTTGAATCAGCAAGGGACTGATGAGTCCGTTTTCAGAAACTTACTAGATTTATAGAAAAATGTACCGCTGACAAATGACGCAACGCAACGTTCATTTCTTGATTTATCTAAACGAATTGCATAGGGCTGTATACATGTCCTGCACATGTACATGTATTACTCACTGTTTCCGATAAATTACAATCTTGTCAACTAGCTGGATCTGTAATTTACGTATATAATTAATGCAAAAAGTTAACTTAGTATACACATGTAACTGTGACTTAGTCTATGTGTTTAAGTATTACATTTTTGTATCAATTAAAACACGAATCGTCTTTTTGAATCTCTTAATCCTTATGATTGTTTACTATTATTGAACGTTTTCATACTGAACGAATTGTAACAGCTACATATCTTCTTCAAAAGGAGGTAGAAAAATCAAAAGCAACATAGTTGATGGTTCGGATTTTATAACATTTGACTTCAAAAATACTAATTTTAGTGCGATATATATAAGCATCGTATATAAGGAACTTGTTCGATATACGGATATAAGGAACAAATTTGATAGGTCCCGAGGAGTTCGTTATAAACGGAGTTTACTGTACATGATAATAAATAAAATGTAAGCACCTTTAAATAATATTCCCATCCAGGTCTGAAGTTTAACTTAGACCTTGAAAACTTGAATTTATACGGTTCATCAGCAAATATGGTACCATCATAACTCGTGGCCTCTTCCTTTCCCGTGGCACTTTCAAGGACAGTAGCAACAATCTCTAGACGACATCCGGCAGGGAAATCCCGGTCCTTCAGTAAAGGAGATTCCAGAATATCTTGAACGCTGATAAAGAACTCTTTCACACTTCCTTCGGCATCAAGGTCCCCGCCCTCAAGCTGTGTGAAAAATATGATTCAATGCATTGATACATGCATGTGCAAGCTTAGGATCATACGTGATAGACGCAACGGTTTGAAGATGCAAGTCATACGCAAATTTGAATGTGATGATTTATTGTAAACAGTTACAAAGAAAATCGTACACTTGTGTACAACATGATATTTTCTTATCGCATCGGACAAGTAAAGTAATGATGTTGCAAACTGCTAAGGTCATGAGAAACTCACATGTGCTCTGCCGATATCGAGAATGTAATCACTGACTCCACTTTTATCCTTTAAGTATAAGGTCAGCCAAGCATTTCCATCAACCGGTTTTCCATATACATACCTTTAATGAAAAATAGTCTTTAGAAATATCTTCGAAAGAAAATAACTAATAGTTTTGACAAATTCCGAAAGACCACTATAGCATCCGGTGCACAAATATTGCTCGAATTGCATGTCAAAGTCATTTTGACTTATGACTTTGCTTAGAGTTATACATTTACAACAATTGATATGTGCTTGTACATGTATGATATGATTTAGAAAATAATAAAAATCATATCTCTTATTCAATGTCAGCATATGTCTTTAGAAAAGACTTACTTTTGTTATTGCAGCTCCAAAATGTACAAACATGGATCATATCACACTGCTTTCATTAATGAATAACCCAAGCCCTCATCGACCACCTATTATATTATTATCATTGAAGTTCTTTTATCAGAAACAGCTTCGTTTAAGATTGGCTTGGTTCTACTACTGTTCAGAATAACTGCATGTGCTCTCTATGAATGATATTAGAACATGTAAGAAATAAGATGTACCGAGTTCTTTAAACCTTAGTATATGTGAATAATTAATTTTTGTATTTTTATAAGTAAATCTCCCTTAAATACGTCATCGCAGATCGAGCTGCTGACATTTTTTGGCCAGAATGGTATATCAAATCGCCCTAAAATACGTCATCGTAGATCGAGCTGCTGACATTTTTTGGCCAGAATGGTATATCAAATCGCCCTAAAATACGTCATCGCAGATCGAGCTGCTGACATTTTTTGGCCAGAATAGTATATCAAATCGCCCTAAAATACGTCATCGCAGATCGAGCTGCTGACAATTCTTGTCTAGAATAGTATATTTAATTGCCATCAGGGTGATCCATTATATATGATACTACTTTGATTTTTCCTAAAATTGCGAAATCTTAACTGATTTGATAAATTGATATACTGTAAAAGTCAGGAGATTACTATGTAAGTTTTAAATGCATTTAAAATTACATGAAAACGTTGACGTCATTCGACATTGTGACGTCATTTCAATCATGATGTTAATTCAGTAAAGCAGAAGGCTGCAGAAATAGCTCAAGTTTATTCTGAAAGTCACTCTCCTGTCAACGATATTTGAAGTATGCAATAATAAAAGATGATAAACTTACTACACCGACTTGTGAATAAATTCAACGTGACAGTCTTAATCAGTTGAGGATGAACATGAATGAATTTTTTTAAAAGAGGCTCAACGTCGTTGTGACACATATTGGACGTCATTTATAGCCCATGTTGTAAATAGTGTTGACCAAGTTATTTGATGGCTATCTTTTCAATTCATATCAATGTTGTATCAGTAAAACTAATATAAGTAGTCTAAAATACAGTTCTATTTTTTAAGATAACACAACACTAGAGAAAATTACACAACACATATTCTGGATCACCCATATATTTAATCATCCTCAAATCTGTCATCGCAGATCGAGATGTTAACACAATAGTAATCAGTATTGCGACTTGAGCATAACCAGTAAGCTTGATCATATTTACCGTTTTAAGATCCCTGTTATATAGGTCATATTTGATAATGCTACTAACATTTTATCGGAAAATCCCATTTCAACGTTTTAGGTAAGAAAATAGTATTATGATTAATACATTCATAGCTATATTGGATAAAGAAAGGTGCACATTCGTGAAGCTACCAGGGCGTAGGGGATAAGGTGTCTGAATTTGAACCAATTTATGAATTGTCGCAGGAAGACAACGTGTAGCCGGAATGCATTTTATTTTCAAGTTTCGCTACCGCTCGCTCCCTTTGGATTTCTTAATTGTTAAAATTTGACTTAATAAACTCTAACTTATACGTATATTTCGCTATTTGCGCGCGTTTCATGTTTATATTATGGTTGATTGTTGTGAATTTCACGCATGAATGAATTCGTAACGGGTATAGATCCAATTCGATATTCGTAACTGTTTCAAATGAGATCGTCATTAATTTTCTTCTTTATAACATTTCAGAGCAGAAAACTATTACTTAACTATTGTAGCATATATTCAACTTGTCACATTGGTACCCGTTACAAATTCATTCATGCGTGAAATCCACAACAATCAACCATAATATAAACTTGAAACGTGCGCAAAAAGCGAATTTCACCTATACCAATGTGTATGCTACAATACTTTAGTAATAGTTTTCTGCTTTGAAGTGTTATAAAGAAGAAAATTAATGACGATCTCATTTGAAACAGTTACGAATATCGAATTGTATCTATAGAAATATCGAATTTTACCTATACATGTTCAAAATATATTCGTTACTTACGTAACTAACATTTTGATAACATTATTAGTCACTGAATGCTAAACATATCTTAACATATCTTTGAAATTTATAACAGTCAGTTTGAAGGGTTTTATCAGCTGGTGCTATTGTGGCACAGTGGTAGCGCGTTCACCTCGAGATTGGAGGGTCCTGGGTTCGACCCCTTCGGTCAAACCCGTGTCCTTAGTCAATATAATATCTCTCTTCCGTCTAGGGCGATTAGTATAAGTTGTAAGAAAGATAATAAGTGAATGCGTTTGAATGAATCAGCTTTATAGCTTTTCGCCTTAGATCTCTTAACCACGTATGAATTGCAATACACAAGACTATGAAAGTCCTACGCAGTACGCATCCATCTCATAAAGCACATATATTTTTCACTTACTTGGCTTTGACTGTGACCAGTAGTTCAGGCGTATCCAGTAAGATGAATGGCACATCCACTTGGACTGTAACATCAAATGACGGCAGCACTGAAATGGTGTTTTGAGAAGCAAATTTACATTAAACTGTATGAGAGTTGTAAAACGTACTTTGAGATCCCCAATGTACTGTATAAAGGACTGAATCAACGAGTACAAACTTCCGACACGATCCGTGTCAGAGCTCCAGCATTTTATTAAAGCCAGAATACAATAAAGCTGTATTAATCTACCACTTCTGATATCTACCTTGGTTTGATTTCGTATGCAGTTACTCGGTATGTATGGTGTGTACAAAAATGAGGAGGAAAATATATAAGCTACATTGTACTAGAAAAGCGAGTGCTCACCGTATTCTTGAACTTCGAAGAGCGCTCGTGACTCCGTTTCAAACTGAAATTCAAAAGTAAAGTACGATTTCACTTTCAATAGAAACATATTGCAGGTTAAAATCTTATTAAACCTAAAGTGATCTAAGATACGAGTTTACTTTAATGTTGAAATACTTATGATCGTTCTTAGTATATAAAACATACAATTATAACCTTGCTAAACTTTTAATGTGAAGGTTCCATGCCTTTCACACTAGTCTTTCAAAATCTTACAGCCGACTTTTAAAACTTTGCGGCGGCAGTTGATCGAAACCTAATCGGCCCGGACGATGCACGTGAAGCATTATTACTACATTTGTAGTACATTACCTGACCCTTATAGAAAGCCCTTGCTGTCCAAATTCCTGTTTCAGGATACGGGGGTAAGGTGAACTCGTTTTCAAAGAATCCACTAGCACTATCACTCCTCGTCTTTCTGGCCATTGTCAAATTAGATGGACTCTCAAATGAAAAGAAATATCAGGTTAAATGGAGTCTAAAATGAAATGAAATATCAGGTAAGATGGACTCTACAATGAAATGAAATATCAGGTTAGATGGATTCTACGATGAAACGAAACATCATGTTAAATGGACGCTTAAATGAAATGAAATATCAGGTTAAATGGACGCTAAAATGAAACGAAATATCAGATTAAATGGACGCTAAAATGAAACGAAACATCAGGTTAAATGGACGCTTAAATGAAATAAAATATCAGGTTAAATGGACGCTTAAATGAAATAAAATATCAGGTTAAATGGACGCT
>JAUMHA010011122.1:15584-40613 GCA_032359765.1 Saxidomus gigantea
CTGAACTTCCAATTTAACAAACTGCTACTTCCATTTTCCATGGAGTACTTGACTGAATCTTTAATCAATGCAGTGATTTAAACTTGCATAATCTTAAACAATTTAAAAATATAAAATATAAGGAAATGGGACCAAAAAATGGTGGGAACCTGTTCCTTCACAAATTTTTCCCTGTTCAACTTATGGATTTCATTTTAAAAGCACAGTTATAATTATAAGTTAGAGTCAGCACATCTGTTTGTGATAAATATATATATACATATTTATATATGCTCAGATCATTGTAAAAATGCATGGTAAAATACAGTTGTTCATTTGACCGGAAAAACAAAGAAGGAAAACTCATCTACATCTCGCTACCAAAAAAAAAAAAAAAAAGTAAAACAAATTATTATAAATCAACACGGAGAAATAAATAGGATCACTAATCTGCTACCGTTACTTGAGCCGAGAATCTTCCTTACGCCGATTCTAAAACAATACCTTTACCTAAATAAAATTTTACACAATTTAACATCAGTAAATGGGGAATGTTGTATAAATAAAACATCAATATATACACATTAGATTCAATTACTTACAGATCATTCTATATTCAAATAATGTATGTGGTATGAGACATAGTTGAATTTTGGTTATGGACCTATACATACGTTTCACAACAGCCTACAGCAAGTTTTGTCTATCATTTGCACAACAAATGACGTCACATAGCATGTTAAATTTTTCTATACACATTAAAGAAATATTCCTACGCTAATCCACTGAAATCCACTTGCTACACAAATTCTTCAATGTTTATGTGTAAGTACATTACCTCAGAACACTGCATTTGAACACACACCACCCTGATTCATTAAGCAACATTCAGCGTTGTCTGTTTTACGAACTGTTGCTTTTGTTGTTTGTTTTTTTCGCGAACACTCACGGAGTTTGTTGATTTCTGTTGTTTTACGCATAAAACAACACAGTCGTTACAGTGACATGATATTATTCTCAACTTTTGGGCATACCTGTCGGTGCACTGTCTCGATTATCGTTACCGTTATCATCCCGCCACTTATCAACCGATCTCCGCCGCGCGTTCATGAAAAAGTTTGCAACAGTTGTAACTTCTAGACCAAGTTGCTGGGCTATCGTAGCTTGCATTTCCTTAGAAGGTCGTTTGGTCTCCTTGAATATTGCATGTAGGGTGCGACGCTGAATGTCAGTAAACACAAGTCTTGGCTTTTTTGGCCCGCGGTTTTCCTGAGGGGTAGACATTTCCGATTCTTTTCTTTTCACTGCTGAAACAAAAGAAGAAAGGAGACACATTTAGAAATCGTCTAACTTCATGAAATAAAACGTCCCTGCAGAAAAAGAGTGTTTTTAAGGACACGCATTTGCATGTTCAAGTTCTGGCCTACTTGTCTAGAAATTAACTTGTTAACCATAAGAACTGAATTTCAAATTTCTCTATTATCAGCAATAACTTTCAGAGGCCTTCCATCAATACAAATACATCTACTGAAGTCAACAAAGTTATTACTGCTTATTGTTTCATCAAAACTTTGGTGCTAAGAATTTAGTTAACCTTTCTTTCCAAATAACTAACAAAGTGACTACACATGAAAGTTTTGTTTTAAATACATAATCAATATCAGTAAATCTGCTCTTGGCAAGTTTTAATCAAAATAACTATGGAGCACATTGCAGTAAAAAACATACTGAACAATCAGAACATACAATACAACAAAAGACAATGTCAAGACATAAATAAAATTGTATTTGTTTTCACAAGAAGTCAAATCTATAACCTTTGGAAGAAATGCAATTTCTATGACAGATGAGTCTTGCAAGCATCAAAACTTAATTTTGTTTCGAGTGTAAGGCGCCGATTAAAACCAGAAAACCTTGCATTTTTCATTACCTGACATAACAGTCAGACAAATTTCGGTTGTAACACAATATTTGGCAAAACCGGCTACAATAGGACTGAAGCAATTTTGGAAGTCTTTCAATCTATGAATATGTGCTAAACAAGCTAAATATTGTGTTAAGGGTTTTTTTCCGAGATGGAAGACATTTTTTTGTTTTAATTTTAAAGTAAAGTATATTAAAATTTTCATATAATTCATCACTAGAAGCAACATATGTTACGTCGTAACTGTTCTCCATAACCAAATATAAACCAAATCTGAATTGAGCTTTTACCAATGACAAATATAATGAGCCTGGCAAAATTTGAATGGATTATATTATCATTGTATTACAATTTTCACCAACACGGCCAGTTGATCTCATCATAAGCATTTTGTTAATCGTTTTATACCACAGATTACAATTCCTCATGGACAATTGCATGTTTACACGTTCAAGCACTTTTCTGTCAACCTCAGTGTCACGTAAGCTTGAACAAGCGAGTTAAAAAATCATACAATAATGAACAGTACTTCAATCACATAACATCTTCAAGTCTTGTGACAATATTTTCAAATGGATTATAAAGGTCAAAGCAGTTTGTTTATGACTAACAGTATATATATATATAGTTGACGAGGCAGTAGGTGATAAAACAAAGCCCAGTAGCTATAATCTGAATAATCTTTTCTCCCATGTTTGACAAATCCTACCTATCGGCCCTGTCAACTACAGACTAATTAATTTTCACACAAACACCTGCGATAAAATCCCTACATAAAGGTAGAAAGTCAGTAAAAGTCTGCCAATAATATGGTTGCCACGGCAACATCTCAATCATTTTTGTTTAATTTCTTCAAGTTCAAACAAAATAAAGTAACACCTAGGTTCGGGAGGTATGACAATTTTTAAGCATCATATTAATTAACGCAAGATGTATTGAGCCCTCTAGTTGTATCATTTTACTCCATGATTTCTAATTCATTTCCTATCAACTAAACACTCGCAAGACAACACTTGATCCTTTAAACACGTTTGACAAAGACTTGAACAACTAAAAAAAAAATTACAATTTTTTTTTCGCCTTTAGCAGGTCATATTTCTTTCTGAATCTCTGGGTAAATATCTTAATCTTTATTTGTCTATGAATTGCTTATTTATTTATTAAAAAGGATGGTAAAATATTCATAAAGAGGATTCCGGTGTTATAAAACATAATCAAGTCAGTACAGATGTATCATAAATAACTTTACTGAGAGCCGGAATCTCTTTGTAAATACAACCCGATTTCACGAAATCCTGATATGCCATTATTGGAATATTTTCGGATAAGTCGTGAAATTATCACAAGGCAAATCTTTATATAAATGCAAAAAGGCAAAACAAGCCGATGATTTCTGCTTAGGCTTTCTGCTGAAAGGACATGCCATTTTATTACGGTAATACTGAAATATGGCTTCCGATTTCATTGTCAGAAGTTGTTTTTTGTATTAATTAAGTACAGTGGAATCTCATATTATGAAGTTGTTAGAAGTCTAATTACTGCTTATCTCAATACTTGGCTGCTCACACTGCCCATGCATTTTCAAATAAATGTAAGTGTTCACATCAAATTCTTGTAAGTCATATGCTTTCAACTGTTAAATTTTCATAGACTCTTAACCGAAGGAGATCTGACTATATACCTACAGAACCCCTTAAGTGAATTTCAGAAAGAGATCTTCACATCAAGAAGATTTTTGCAATACATGTATTTTCTCCATGCTCAAAACGGTCTCCCTCGGATCTAAGTTCTACCCCTCTTTTCAGAGGTACACATACATCAATTAGTTCAGTTTGTCATTTTCATTGCACAAGTGAGAAATGACACATCATTGGGAATAGTTATTTCTTAAAATAATGAGTGGCCAGGCCTACAATTCTTTAAAACTTCACTTTTCCATATTTGTACAGTACCATTATTTGTTCTAAGGGATGCCCACTGGAAATTTATAGACGTGAAAAGTGCAAGATACAACAGTCACAGCAAAGGCAAAACTTGTACCTCAAACAGGGCTAGGTCAAAACCTCTCACACAATGAAGATTTGATTATGACCCATAAGAAATTAGAATGCTTTTATACTGTCACAGAGCACGATTAAAAGTCTTTTCTATTGCCGATTAAGATTTTATACTGAAGATCTCATTAATGTTCAAATCTCACTGTCTATCATGTTGTTATTAATTCAAGCACAAAATATGGCGGAAATTATTGCCATGGCAACCAGCACTTACGAGCTTCATTAAACTGACCAACAGAGAAAAAAGCATCCTTCAGGGATTTACTATCTTACTAAATTATCAATCTTCATAAGAAATTAGTTGACTAAAAACAGGAAACTTTAATCTGCAAATTCTGCTATCTCCAAAGTAAAGCCAGCCAATGCTTCCCCACACTCCATATTTAACATGTAAATGCAAAGATCCTTGGGAAAATCTCTGCCTGAACTTGGTTCGTATGAATGCCATTATTACCATATAAGGCAAATCACAAGATTTTGGCAAGACAATCTATTGGAAAGTTTGCAGCGACTTAAATCTAATATGGTAACTAGCAGATGTCACATTGTACGCTTCTGAAAAACATTTTACGAACATTTTTCTCCGAGCGAGGAGATGTAGACGACCAATTAATGAGAACATACACATCGGAATCAGGGCTTAGTTGATTCTTTTGACTTTGTGCGTGGTATTGTTACTGGAGCATCAAACTTGCCCTTGACACCAAACAGTTTCCTAAAAATCTATGCTGAAGTATATAGGTGGGGCCTGTATGTAAACTTAATCCTGCTAAATTTTTAAACTGGACTTGTCTAGCTTTCAATTTGGATAGAATCATCATTTCTTTTTGCTGATTGAAAAGTTACTGACTGTGTGGCAAACAGTGCAGATGATAATCTGAATGTATGGAATTTACACACTGATCATGATCTTCACTGATGGCCAAGACAGAATTATTTGCACTCAGCAGGCTAATGTTAAAAGTTTTTTAATACGTTTCTCACCACATGCCACATGAAACAAAGGCGATCTCTTTTTCCTAACGGTAACCTTCGACAACCTTATTGCAAAGTCTTTCCAATCTAACATAAACACACGCAGTATTTCACTAACTAAAATCTATTTCCAAGCTTTTCAAACATAAAGAATCCGAAAGACTAGAACTAGGCAAGTTAAGACTCAACACACCTTTTATGCCAAAAGAACATTTCTGAGGAAAGTTTTATAGCTATTTATATAATAACATATTACAGTTTGTTTCTGTATGACAAAATCTTCTGTTGACAGGCCAGCCATAAATTTTGGTTTCCATGGAGATGGAATATTCCATAAGGGTTGATTGCTATCTCTATGTCTCAGTTCCCTACATGGATATAAAATGATATACTCAACTTCAGCCATGTACTTAATTAAGACTATAGGATAATTTCTTGAGAACATGTCCCACAGCAAGATACAACGCTTTATTTTATCCTTTCATTTTTTAAACATCGTTTTTAGGACTCATTTATTTCAAAAATTTATTACATGTAAATGACAGCCAAGAACTGTAATTTTGAAAAGGCGAATTTATAGTACTGTCTCTAATACAATACTGTCACATTTACGTTATCTAATTGACCAAATTTGTCTATTCTTCCATGCTTTTAACAAATTTTGTCCATTTGTGTGGTAAATGTTTTTAGCAACTATCATTCAATCTAGATTGGACCAATCATTTCAATGTCGTTTCCAATACGTTTTCTCGAAATCAGCCACAATCTAGTTTGAAGCTGGATAAAATTACGGCTGGGTAAAGTTACAGCGTGTATTTATGATACCGTTATTTAGTGTCGCTGTTTATACAGCAGCCAGTGGAGAGGACATGTGGTGACATGTTTCTTATAATCAGCTTTTCATTCCTTAGCAACGAGAGACTGGCGAATGTCAAGCTCGGGAAAACACATTTACTGCGGCCACTTCTATTTTCTCTTCACTCGGGGAATATTTTGAAACGAGACTATTCAATTTACCACCGAGGTAAATAAGCAATTACTACTGGACTCGGTGCTTCTTGTTTCTCCAACACTGATAAATTATGAACTTAAGTTTTATTTATGTACTGAAACCAAACAAGTACTTCCACACGGTCAGAGACTATTTCCATGAGTAATCTCAATTCTGACAAAATTTCCTAGGGAAAATTACATTTTTTGTCTTGTTAGCCATGTCCGTGATTTAATTAAAATCTCAAACCATTAACAATCATTCCCTATTGAGGACCCCGGTACAATGTTTACCTAATAATGTGACGGGGAAGCTGCATTATTCCACTCGAGTCGCCTCGATACTTCCAGGATTTTACGAGTGAACGGCATTACAGGGAATTTCAATCTCTCCTAACAATTGCCCATTCTCGAAATGAAGCACAAATTCCCAGGGAGGAATTTATGAATACACAGTACTTATTATTACTTTATGTTATTAAAGAATGAATGACCCTGATGCACACAGGGGGTAAATGGACTTGTATATTATTATTTTACACATTCAATAGCTCTCATTTAATACTGCTGCTGGTCTGTTCAAATAAAAGTTTCATTTAAAATCACCGCTACAGTTTAACAGCAACCATTTCCTGCTAATCAAATTCAGGACCTCAAACCTGTTTTTTTTAACTTCAACTTTTTATGCAAATTTACACTAAAAATATTTTTCTCCAAGAAACTTCAAGGGCATGTAACAAAACACGCCAACGTTTTCGGGAATTTAAACCTATTAGGGATGACTTATAATTAATCATAAAACCTTGCTAAATCAATAATGTCTTAACACTACCAAAACAAGAGCTGGTTCTTGAAACATAAGCATTCTAGTAATTACTAGGCTATTATGCTAGACCAACATGTCTTGGGACCTTCCAGTGTAAAGAATATCATTTTTTATGAGCTTAGTATGCCTTGTTTAGATTAATGTGTGCCAGGGGACTGCAGAGCAAACACTCTCTTCTGATCGGTTATGTTTGAAGAACTTGAGAGTTGGAACATTGTTCTGAATAAACATTCATCAGAAATTTAATCAAGCAGAGCCTTTGAAAAACATAAAATACAGTTGAGTTCCTGACATAAAGGATTATGGGTAAATGCACACAGAGTATTTCTGCCACTTAAAAAATATTGTTTTCATAGATAAGCACCATAAATGTTGGGGAAAATGACATGCTTTTGCTGCCAGTTTCCATGTGTATTTCTTTTCTTGGCATAGTGCAGGAAAACCCTCCCAACACTAAACATTGAAACTATTTTGTGCTCCGTTTCTTCCAAAGCTATTAGCAAAGCAAACTACTAGAGGGAAATGCAAAAGCAATAAATTCTATTCAGTACGCTTCAGGGTAACATTTCTACAGTTCTCACAAGTTTGCACAAGCCTACGCCATCAAAATCTTCTGTATTTGGAACAAAAACACAAAGAACACTCTTTTTGACGTAACAAATTTAAGTTCAATTAGCAAACGAGAATTCCCAACAAGGCATTTTTGAGAGGTTTCATACATTTCTTCAAGAGAAATTGTTTTATAAATGGTTATCCACTAAGATGCTTTATGCCCCATCTTGCCGAGTGATTCTGCTTGCTTTGAAGGCAGAAAATCGATAGTTCTCCAATCAAATTAATCGCATGTAAGAACATAAAATTACTCTGTCAGTTGATTTGAAAGAACTTGTTTCTTTTAAACATCAGTGATTTTTCTGCAAATTAAGGAATGATGCCAAAAACGTCTAATAAGCTTTGATGAATATCTGTCATCTCTGTAAAATAAATAGCAACTTAAATGTTAACTTTCATTAGCCTATAAATGCACAAAGGTAAAACAAGATACCCTGGTCCAAAGATTTGGAAAACAATATCTAGGGTTCTTAGGTGTGCTCAGTTTTTGGGATAATGATCTATATAGATGGCAATTGCTAAAGTCTCCTCCTGCACCGGTTAATCCAGGTCATCGACTAACTACTCGGACCTTTTTCTCTGCCTCTTAATTTTACAATGTATCACTTGGATACATGAACTGATCAATTAAAATCCTTACTTCCGTTAACTGACACACTTTCTTTCTGGATCCAGCAAGACATGTCGCCTTAAAATGCACAAACTCGCAACTTACATGATACCATCAGAATGATGAAAAATGTTCATTTATGTTTCACATAAATATTACAACACTTCAGCAATGTCAAATAAAACTGCGAGACATTAAGTACTTATGGAAACCATAATGGAAATTGTAGTGAAAAGTTTCAGTGTGTTAGATATAACGTCTGAAGAAATACAAATATCAGGCGGCAAACAAAAGACTAAATATGAACAAATAGGTTGTCACTTGTAAGAACATGGGTCTCTCGTATGAAAACAGGAAAATTCCATTTAAGTCTCGATTCACTTGGTTGATCTGTTTCAGTGATGAGAGGCCGCTGAACAAATTCCATTAATTCTGAGAACAAGGCAGGGTGAACTTGTGGCCATTTGGCAATAAATTAGTTCATCCTAAGTTGGCAATGGCTGTGACCTGGGGCCAGGATTTATTATCTCCTGGACTTTGCTCTCTCAGAATTTCTTCCAAATTTCTAATTAGTGCCGAGTTTTAACCAAATGGCTACTGGAAGAAGCAGGTTTCCTATCTGATATTTCTTGAATTGAAGTTTTCTTTCAAACATTCACAACTGTTAAAATGTTGAGAAAATTTTAAAAGTGTTACAGTAAAGGATTTAACTCATCTGCTGTGAACATTTGTTAGGGTTACTATAGAAAGTTTTGAGGGCAACCCACCACATGGCAAGACGTGTTCAAGATGACGGGATCAGTGTATAAATCCCGCTACATCATTAATAACCGTCCCCTTTAAGCCTCCCCTTTTGACCCAATCCCACACCATAATCTGCAGATTACCTTACATTTCAAAAGCAATTCCCAATCTTAATGTTAGCCAAATCATTTCATTTGCTGGACACTTGACAAGGCGTCCATTATCTCTAAAATTTTAAATCACACACTTGAAATTTTTGTTAATTTTCGCAGAAATGACTTATCTCCCATAAACTGATTAACATTTCGACTGTTATATTTATATCCAAAGTTGATAAAAATTTCTTTGCTCCTAAAAATTTTGCCAAATGGGATGGTAGGTCATCAAACTTTTTACTTTTTTTACCTTCAATACGTCTTCAAACAGTAGTGAAAATCAACCTGTACAAGTAAAGGTACTACACTGTGACCTCATGCTTAAGATTTTTCAATATGATAAAGCAGTCTTTCTGCAAAAAGCTAACAATGTGTTTTATGACTTCACATAAAAATTTGTACACAATTCCCTTATCAATACAATCAGCAAAATTTTAAGTATGATTAAGCCCTTTTTCTCATTCAAAACTGCAGTCGTCCTTTTATTCAAAATGTTTTCAAATGACAACAGAGTTATTTGGGTTAATAGAATCTTACGATAAAGTAAAAATACTTTCGTTTGTAAACTCAAACAGTGTTTTATTTCCTACACGGCCACTTGGCTTTTGATAAATTGTCAGAATTTGATTTCCCCGTCCCCAATCCACTGAATATGGTTTTAAAAACTAAAGGACTTTCTTAACAACAAAGGCTACAAAAAAATAGTCTCTTGATACGCCTCAATAACTTAGCACCTTTAGGAAATTGAGTTGTTATACACGCTAGTATCATGGTTGGATGGTGGCACACGACCAACTATGATTACATCGCTATTATTTTCCATGCGATCGTATAATAACAAAAATAAATCAAGTACATCAGCGGGGAACCAGGTGACAAATGGCAGTACATGTATACAATGTAGTTACCAATGGTTCCCACGGGATCGGCACAGCATAAAATTTAATTCAATACTAGCACAAATTTACTATGCCTATTAATAATGCATCAGTAATATAAGATATAATACTAATACCTTTTGCTAATTATTATAGTTTAGGAAACAGAGCACCAGCCTACAGTGATACTGTTCTGATCACTATACAACTTCATAATGCAACTAATGGCTTTGCTACCAAGTCCCAAACCTGAAACCTGCATTTCATAAACAGTGGGTTTATGCGCTTATTTTCAAAACATTTTTCTACTGCAAGTATCTTTCTTGAACAAACATCGGTTTACTGACCCCTTAATGGGACTTTGGATAGAAAAGGCCACTGACCAAATTATCATAAGATGTACAGTCATATTAGGAAGTATTTAATGCTGAGTATAAATAAAAATCATCACTTTATTGCCTTTTAATGGTTTATTTGATAAAAATGAAGATAAAATTTATCTGCCACAAGGTTTAGCTTGGCAACCAGTAATTTCATGTTATTTTCTTCAAAACCAACACAAAAAAGTACTGGTAATTCATTGCATCTCACCGAAACTGCGTATAATTTCCCACTTTAAAAAAGCTCCTATTTGCACTCTCTAAGACGGGGGAGATATTTCTGTATTTTCTATGAATGTTTCGTTTTCCGAAATAATAACTTACATTTCCAGCTTAAACTAGTTACGTTTTTGTGCATATATTGATTTACAATGATCTGTATTCAAATGAAGATTTGCAGCTCTAAATTTCGCTAAAATGTTCTGTTAAAGAAGTAAATTCTCTTTACTTTGAGTGAGAGAGTATCAAAAGCATTCAACCAGGGGAGGTGGGGTGGGTGTTATGGGTTAGGGTGGAAAGGCGGTGTCAGCTAGCTGGTGTATGAATTCTTCGATTTCACCAGCCCTAACACAAAATCCTCATTACAGATAAAGCTAGAAAATGCTTTTGAAATGAAGGTGAATTAGAACATCCATAGTAAAACTGCATCTAAAACAAAGACCGCTGTAATAGAGTGTAAATTCGTTTCCACTTGGAAATTCCTTTTACAATAGGCAATCATTCACAGAAGAGAAATAAACAGAATTTATGGTAGAACTCCAGGATTATCACATGGGAAAAACGAAGCTTGTGTTTAAATTATTCATGAAATGTTGGTCAGGTATTCAGCTTGCTGAACAGGTGTTTTATAGGTAGGCAGGCAGGCTAAATATGGCTGAAACAAAGGTAAAAACGTGTACACACAATGTGCTTGAAAATCAACATTAGCACATCCTACAATAGTCTACTAATTTATTTTCATTTATTTTCATTACCTTCATCAGGGAACCAGGACAAACTGAGGTGAATTTAAGAACATGTTGAAATTGCCAGTAACAAAATTAATGTGATTCGAAAAAGCTTTATGGAAAAATGAAACTCGCACTATGGGTTTTCCCAAACAAGACGAATTACGCAGAACAATTTAAGTATGGTATCAAACATTTAAATTCAAGGTCCCATGGGTATATACACCTAATAATTAAGTGAAGTATGTTTTCACAACACTTATAACATATGTAAGTCTTGCAAATTAACTGTGACCTTGATATAACCTGTTATGTATTACTATGGACATCAGAACCAATTAATGCGGTCTTACTGTGTATTTACAATAAAATAATTGACATAACCATAACTGATTTCTGACAATATTCCTTTAATGTAAGGAAAACGTTTCGAAAGCTCTTCAATGTTTTAGGTTTTCCAAAACTAAGATTTAAAATCTCTCAATATTTGCCAGTCATGTGTGGGTTGTCAAATTAACACAAGGCCTTCTGTTACACAGTGGTTTCAATTGCCTTGACAACATTTGGCAGAAAAAAACTCTGGATTAATATGCCAATTCTATTGACGTCACATGGTATCAAGTACGAGCGTGTACCGCTAAAGGAAATAATTGTACCATACATGGAATTGTTTATTGCTAAACTCGGAATACTGGAATAAATTATTCAATGTCTGTATGGGGGTCTATCTCTACATACGTGAGGTCATACTCAAAGATTTGCCGACAGACTAGCAATCGCAGACAGTAAAAGTTCACAAGAAAAAAAGGAAAGAAAAGGTCTCGCCTCTTTGAAAATGCTTTCAAATTACAGACTGATCATCTAGGAAACGTTTTATTTATAGTTTTGAAGTATCTAGACATTTTTTGTCTACCGAATTCCCTCGTGGGTGGTGAAGTCCTAGAAAATGCATCATTTCACGCAATTGCCCTAGTATGTCTATGGAATATATGGTTCTAAAATTCATAATTCCATTAAATTATATTCAGCACTCCCTACATTTATGAATAAGGCCGTAAACTGTTCAGGCGAAATTCCCTGTTAAGTTACGAAATCCTAAAACAGATCATACAGTCAGGTTAGTGAACCAAGACAATTATAAATTCTGCTGCATACTGGTATTACAACTTCTTTTCATTCCTTCTGTAACAATATTTTTTGCACAATTAAGATTATCAAAATGCAGTAACTTATTAAGCAAGTTATTACTGCTTTCAAATGTGGGGATAGAAGTAAAAATTTCAGTGAGCTATTTACACAGATGAGAGGCTTTGTGGTTGCCCTTAGATTTTTAGGGGGCAGGTGGCCCTTTATCCAGCTGCCCCAGCAGAAAGTGTAAGTTTTGACAATCAGACAAAGAATTCGCACTGAATATTAAACCTTGTTATATTCTCGTAGTAATTTCAACACCTCTGTGTCACCACAAAGAGTCAAAGGTCAATACCGAAGTTTGGACATGTTTACATTTTACCTTATCTTATGCTATTTAAACAAGAATATTGTCGGGTTTTCAAATAAATGCAGGAAGACTGAAAGAAAATTTCATGGACCGCTTGTCATAAAACTGGTCTTTTTTGTGAAAATCCATGTTTGTGTAGACTCGTATTAAAGCTGGCTATGTAATATTTTTACTAGATTGAAACTCCTAAATGCATTTGTATAGGCCTGAGGTGATTTGTAAAATGAAAGTCATAAACTAAACCATAGATGACAAAACTGATAATGACCAATGATTGAATGGTGCACGTTTTTCCCTTTGTTCAAATTTCATTAAGTCACATGACCTTTCCATAACACTTGCCCTCGGTGATGTATTGTTCTCAGAATTACATTAATTGGGTTAAACAGAAAGACAACTGGAATCACATGGCAATATAGCTAAGAATCATATTTTTAAGCCAGTAGATTCTTGCGGCTAATTTCCATGATCCGATAGTTCTAAACACAGTATATTTTATCGTAGACGCAGCCTGGCCTTGTTTCATTTTTTTCTCACAAATAAAAATGGATATAAACACCACTTTCTCTTAATTGAAACTCTCAGGGGGTCAGAAAACCAAATGCTTGCAGAAAAAAACCCTCTGGAGCAAACAATTGTGCTAAGAATACTATTTCACGGAAGGCTAATGTATTTTATGCCAGTGAAATATACACGCCAAGCTTGCTGTTCTGACAGAACTCGTAACACTGTCTGTAGTCTTAACAGTCGTGTGTTGGACAACTACATGTTTCTGAGAAAAAGAATCATATTGTCCGTACAATGACAGTAAACCAGCTAACAGTGGACGTCTCCTTAAGAATATATAATGGTTTTGTGTACAGAAAACATTCTCTAGGTTATCTATTTCTTCCCCATAGCGTAATCTTAAATAAACATGTCATCGAAATTTTTCATACTTTAAATCTTCGAAACCATAATACGGATGTGCACCCCAGAACGTGCATACCAAAAAGCGAAATTTATGCGCATTTATTGCTATGATATGAAGGAAACGTTCTTGTTTGTACCTCGGAACATGTCGCATGTATGGAGATACCTGGTCACAAAAATATTAACATGAATCGTAAAAATATGTAAACGATAAAAAAGATCTATCTTTAAGTTTACTTTCTTAGTCATAATTGTCTATGTTATTTACTGCATTTGTAACTTGATTTTAATTTATCTGAAAACACAAAAATTGTAAATTAATTTTGGGATTTTTTATTGTTTACAGACTTTAAAAATACAAATACAAAATAGGCTTCATCTATAGCCTAAAACTGACAACTACTTGGACCTTGTACAACCTGGTCATTACATTTAAAGGCCTCGTGACAGAAGGTAGTAATTGCTAATGAGAACAATAACCACTCCACCTGTCCCTGGAAGCCTCAAGCATGGACTAATCTACAAAATTCATTACTGCAACCAGTCACTGATAGCATCATCTGAACTAAGGGACACTGCTGTCTTTGGATTTTTATTTTCTCACCAAAGTACAAGTTAAAATAGAAAGTCATCCTCCATTTAACTCTATTCTGCTATTAGATTACTAAAATCGACCTGCCCATAGTATCATTTCAGTGTTTATAGGGGTTCTCAATTAAGACTTACAAACTAAATAGTAGACAGGGTAGACTATCAGTTTGTATGATGGCATTTGTTGCAATGCTCTGATAAAAACAAAAACTTACCCCCTTAGAAACAAAACAATACATGCTTCTTGTGCTGGGTCAATGGTAGCTCCTCGATATATGCACTTATTCACTTTTGATGGTGCAATGACACTTTTAAACAAGGAAGAAAGGTCTTCAAGATTTCCTTCAACTTTAGTTTTTTTTATAAATACCACTGATAAGGCAAAGACAGATTATATATACATGTTTCTCCATCTTTTCCTAATAATACATACATGTACATACAAGACACACCTCTTGTTGTATAACAGCCCTTATGAACCAAGCGCATGCAAAACTTTCCCGTGCTCCTTATTTACATTTTGTGCCACATGCAAAACCTACCCATCTAAAAATAAGATTATGGTTATTCTATTTTTTGCTGCTCCATTTGTATTAGCAATATTCGGTATTTCAATACTTGTCCCATGTACCTTATATGGCATCTACTTTATTTAGTCTATGATATGTATATGTGTATTATGGTATATTTTGCTTTGTTTGCAATATACATACAAAACTGAGATCAAATATTCCTTGGGAAATACACGTCCAAACTAAAATGAGAAAATGATACAAAACTCAAAAGGATTTTCAATTCTTAAATATTATAACAATAAAGGAGACTAGAGAAATATACATGAAAGAGTGAGAACTTTACAAAACTTTATACGTAACAGAACAGAATCAGTCAGAATCTTATAAAAAGAATAAATATGTCAGAACTAAGTAACAATAATGCAACTTCCAAAAAATTGCTTTAAATAATTACATTTTATATTACAGTACTGCAAAGTGACATTTTTACTTGATGCCTCCTATTTATGTGAATCTTTTAATCAGCTATCAGACTTCCTACAAGACTCGGCAAAGGGAGGGATAACATTGAAGCAACTTTTACTGGTAATTTCATATACAAAAGTCAATTTCATGCATAAGTCGACTTGTAGATAGATGGCTTTATGAGCCCTAAATAATGCATATAACATTGTGAAAACAATTTCTATTTCGCTACATTTGAATGAATTTAACAGACAATTTTTGTTGACGAAATATTATGAAACTGTGAAAGCTTTAAAAAGGTACAAAAATAATTTCTGCTTTTTGAAAACGTAAATAGTTTTGATAGATGATGATATAACGTGATGTCGGCTTATGGATGAATAATTAAGGTAAACATATAACTGCTGAAAAACAGAAGACTTTCTACAGGACAATCTGTGTAAATACAAATGCACTGGAAGAAGTCATGCTTTCATTGCCAAGATGCGTGCGTCTGCAGCTTGCGGGAAGAATTGGCATATCTAAATACAAGGTAGAAGGCTTAAAATGAAATATTCATGTCAACTAGGATTAGTTTTGGTGGGGCGAAAAAACACTGAACCAAAACAAGAGTATTCGTATAACTTCGAAAGTTTCGATAGCATTTTTGAGCATGAAAGCATGTTCTTGCAACGACAGTTTTAGATTAAAACAATGTTAGTAAAAAAGATAACTTTGATCATAAACTCTGTAGCAAGCTTGGAGAATATGAGAATAACTATATCTCTCTACCACTATGACCACGTCCCAATTTTAGTGAAAAAATAAAACGGAACTGAAGTTCTGTACCACATAGCACTTGTACAGAACGAAAAGAATTAGTACAAAAAAGTTTTAGGGTAACCGAGTTTTAGTTCAACATTTTCTTTCACTCCACCAGAATTTGTGTCGTCAAATAAGTGTTTCTCGTAACTGTTTGAATGAACTGCAGTTATTTTTTTACAATATGGTCATTCAAAACGTACGAGAAACACAAAGCCGGCATTGTTAGTACAGTTATGCTGGTATACTTCCATAACCGGATGTAATTTTTATACCGCAGAACACATACACAAAGCACACTGGTATATCCAAACTGAATGACTCTTTTTTTTTCACAAGGCACATTCCAATAAATTCCAGAATAACTGTTTTCATGGGAATGTTTTTAGTGAATAATTTTCAACACTAAATTTTGTCAACCAAATTTGCCAATGTACACCAAACTGACTGGACAAGATATCCAATTTCGTAACAAATATTAACGGAAATGCGGTCTCTTGCTTAGAAACAAACGGCTTCAGTTTGCCTAGGTACCAGTGGCTCTGAGCTGTGATTGGTCAATTATTTAGGCATTCAGGATACCTGCTTTCTGCTAAGCTTACCATGTAACTGAAACAATAAACAAAGCATACGTTAACTCAAATATAGCTAGCATTCAACTGAAAAAATAAGACATAGCGTAAAATTAAAACAACATAAATATATACTTTTTCTACATTTCATACACTTCAAACGAAGTCAAATTCTTCAAGAAAGCCACGGTATGAGCACATTCTTTTAGCATTTGATATACATTCAAGAATTTTCAGATTTAGTTAAGGGCTTCCATGGTAACACTCTGGTTCTGTACCCATATTGACCAGTGAAAAGCTTGGTGCATTAAGAGCCCTGCAATGAGAAGGGCTGCAGGGATAGCTAAGGACTCATACCAGCACAACTGTGACGCTAGCAAAGAATTTGACTGCGTTTTTGTATAAAGAGGTTAAAACAAATAGATCATTCAGCCCCAAAATAAAAATTACAATATCAAAAGCTTAAACATGAGTTTATCAGCGTTTTTATGCAGAAATCTGTCACATTGCAAACTGTTGAAAGCAACTGGTTCAAAACCCTTCATTGCATTTCAAAATGCATGTAAGAATGCAAGCCAAAACATAAAACGATCGAAAATATCATGCATATATATAGTGATGCACATAAGATGTCTTGATCAAAAACAGCATGTTCATTCATGTACATGTCCCGCTGCTCATGTACTAAAGTTGCCGGCATTCAACGCATTTTAATGTTTTAAATGACAAGTGCATGTCAAAAACAATGCACCTTTTTCCAAATATTTGGATGGGACAAAATAGATTTATCCATTAGCAGTACAGTTCAAACATTTACTTATGATAATTATGTGATAACGTACTGATAATATCCCACTTAGCAAAAGATTATCAACACTACTGTAAGCATGTCTATCATTTGGCGATTTTCTTTAATTCAGTAATATAAACCAGTATCATCCACAGTGACATTGTGTGTAGGAATTAGCGAAAATTTCCCAACAACACTGATATTGTCCAAAAACCACCAATATTGTCCCACAACAGCAGTAAGTCACCTCATTAAATACCAATACAACAATTTATTTTGCAATCAATGTCAGAAATGGCCATTTAATGTTTCAGATAGGAAAATAAAAGTCTAAAAATAATACGCATTATTAAACCCTGACAACATGGCACTGCTAAATTGCAATCTGCTCAGAATCTGTTACATAAAATGTGTGAAAAATGAACATAAAATCTAGGGTATATTTCCGGTAATGCCACAGCCAACCAAACTCTCGCCACCAGAATGTTCCAGACATCATAGGAAACTTTCATCACTATATTAGGAAATTTGTAGCTTGCTCAAAAGTTTTACTTTCTGGGATTATTTCCAGTGCAAAAAAAGTGTTCTGAAGAACGGGGGTTGTGCATAACTATATTACACAAGTGACTGTTGTCGCCTTGTCTGGTTTTGTCACCTTGTTTAGTTTATCTCGCTGTAAATCAATTTTTTACAACTTACTATTCTAGATAAAAATCTGCCTAATTTAAAATTGTCAAAAAGCTGTATACTATCATTACAAAATATCTCGATGAGGGCATTGTGTGACAGAAAGCAAAACTCTTCACTATCTCAGTCAGAAGACAATGAAACTTTTCACTACCATCAGTGACACTAGTGACAATAAAACTGGCTGAAGCCTCATTTTCCATGGAGATTAGCCGACTTTAAGATGACAGATGACTCTCAGGGCATACAATCAGAGCTGACCAACAAAAGCTCTGTGGGTTGCCATGACTTACATAATAAACTATCCACTACCATAATTGCTGTCAGCAAAAAGTGTGTCGATATAATTGCCTTGTGTCCACTGCTTTGACTAAACAGCATCACGCTGTGTCATAACAAAGGTCTGATGGCAGCTTAGATAACTTCATAAACATAACACAACCATACATGGACAATGGACACCATTAATGAATGTAAACAAATGGTGTAGGTCAATTTTCATGATGCAAACAGACCAGAATCAACGGAAATGGCCACATAACACTGCTGTATAAATGTTTGTTTAAATTCATGGAGACAGTTTGAATGGGTCACATAATGCTTTAAAGTTAGACCAAACAATGTATTTCAGCCATCCTGTAACATGTGGAGGAGGGGGGAGTGGGGGGGATTGTCCCTTTTGCTGTAAAACAATGATGTATTTACTGAAACAGTTAAAATTACAAGTAACAAATTTAAAATGCAAGTCCTGCCTATAAATTTGTGTTTCCTGACTCTTGACTCCCTTTAAAAAATACCCAAGTCTAAGATTTAGTGTAACTTGTGCAAGGTTTCAACACAAGATGGAACGAGCAAACAAAGAAAGAAAAGCAATTATTAAAGTACTAACAGTCCAGCTAAAATGAAATATCTTCAGTACAGGCAACTTCAAATTTTATTTCAAACTCCTTCAAACCCCTCTGGTAACAAAATTTAAAACAAACAGCTTTATTGAGAATATTATCCCAACCTACAAGAAAAAATTTCAGCAACAAAAAAACCACAACCAAAGCAGGACAGCCTGTCACCATCCACTCGTCCAAGCTTTGCAATCATTTACTTGCTCTGTACAAATCAAGTCCTCAGAAACCCTGTATCATTATAATTTCTATGCCGATTTAAAATCTTTGATCGCAGCCAGTCACCATGAAATTAGAGGTACAGCTGGGCTACGCCATATGGATTGCTATGTGATCCTTAGTCTTTCTTGAATACTAGTTCAAAACATTTAGCCTTATATGTTGTAACAGTTTCTTTTTTATTATCTATTTTCGGAATTGAAATAGGCCTTTTGTTCTATTTATCTATTCTCTAACAAAATAAAAGATCTTGCATTCTTGATAATTATATTTTCACATTTGTAAATACACAAGGTTGTTAAATTTGAGTGCTATAGAAGAAGTCAATTGTCTCTTTTATTCATTGCCCAGTCACATTGTGATCCTGGTGCTATTATTTCGCCAAATAATTTGGAAAACGTTATTGTTTGGCTATTTTTCACCGTTAGCCAAGGTAAATAGTGAGATATGACTAAACAAATACTAAGGACAAGAGAATTACGACTGTTAACGCGTGTCACAATATCGTAGCTTTTGTAGTCGCAATGAATATTTTATGAAACATGAATTTGCACAAGAGCATTTTCAAACTGGAACATATGTTCTCAGGTTTACCAGTCCCAGGAAAATGTAAAAAGAATGTGAACACCTTCAAAGCAAGAAACGTGGCTAGGACCAGTCATGTAGAAAGAATTAAAACTGTTATATTCTGTCAACAGATGCCGGGTTGAGGTTAAGACTTTAAAACTGTTGAGAACAAAGACTGAATCATGATGGAAACGAACATCAGTTTCCAAGTCCAGAGTTGACAGAGAAAAAACATCACTAACTTAACCCTTACCCTGTTAAATTTCTTAAATAATTATGTCCGCCTTTCAATTTTGAACAGAAGGAAGTATAAATTTGTCAAAGAATGATGTACTCACAATGTGATTAATGAACAGTGGAGACAATGATCCCATTATATGGATGAGCAAGCTGATCATGATCTACAGTGGTTGCTATGGTTAGAATCACTGTCAGCAGGGTGAGTTAGGAAGAGCAAGCAGTAAGTCTTGTCAAACATTTTCAAATCTTTCCATTCTGGAAGGTTACTTAAGTGCAAAAACGAACTTTAAATAAGACACTCTTTTTCGACTACCCAAAACATTCCCCCCCCCCCCCCCCCCCCAAAAAACCTTTCATTTGTAAAATTTGATTCTTTCTGTAAATTCTATGTTTTATTACATTTTAATCATTTCAAAAGACATCTATAGACACAGTCATATATGTGCCAAAATAATATCTGCCATCCACAAGTCAAAGATGTAACGGCCATCAATATTTGAATTGTCAATTTCTTCCAAGGACACAATGCAAGTTGAGCACCCATCCCAGGAACAATGGTTAGAAAAACTGCCATTCTATATATCAATGAAATTCTGTTGAAACAAGCTTTAACTCCAAATTCAAAACTAAATTTTAAAGTCACCGGGCAAAAATGAATACATGAAATAGATTTAAATATCTGAAGAATATTTTGCTTTGTGTCCTTAAAGCTAATTTATATGGATTTATTTTATATGGTAAATTTCAAGTCTCTTCATTTATCAGAGTTTAGAATTTTTAAATTAACTACCATAATTATACAACATGAAATTTATTTCCAAAGATTGAAAGATTGTTAATTGTTCAATTCACCTTAGGTGACTCCATGAAAAATCAATTCATAAACACCCCCATGCTACCATCAATAAAACATTAGATTGAAGGAATTTGTCTATCAGAAATCAATCTCGAAGAAAACACAGTGTCGTTTGGATTTTCCCTATTTTTGTCATCCATACTATCGGTTTGTAATAATTCTGGTATCGAAATGGGTCATGGAATCAATGTAGTGTATCGACGACTAGTTCAAAACAGTCTGAACAATCTGGTCCATAATCAATATGGCAATAAATGGGATCATGATTAAATTGCTCTCAAAAGATTTGCAAATTCAATAATTGTGAATGAATGAAATAAAGGAATACTACTAAAATAGTAAACAAGGCACATGCGCTGCCGTAAGCTGTATTCTTCCAATGTTACTGTACTGCCACTATAACTCTCGTACCCTGCTGGCGGCAAGTGATACGGCCTTCTCAACCAGTGTAGGCCATAATCAGCCTGTACCTTCAACAGATGCTCAAAATGTGTACCATTAGAGGACAGAATTTCCAGTTGTAAGTCCCCTTTTATAACTTCCTGTTTCATTTCGGACCAACACGGATTCTATTCAGGGTGCATATGCTTTGTCTGTATTTGTTGATGGAAAAAAAATCGGAGCACTTGTAACAAATGCTTCTTTCCCATAAATATGGCTCTAAAATGACACGCTACCTCAACACGAAGGGAATTCTGCCTTCCTGCGTAATTTTTATAGAAAAAGAAAAAAAATTGAATGAAAATCAATTTCCTGTATTTTTTCTATGCAATTTCAACATGAAAAGCTCCGCTGAAATACCTGCATTATTCCATCGTTACTCATGGCCATGTTTTAATCTGATCTATGATTATTATGGAAGCGAACAGCAGCCGGGTCCTTTGAGCCGGTATAATCAAGCTTTGTGCGCTTCCTGTCTCGTTAATTATACACAGTGAACAAAGGCTACCTACACTCGTCCATGTAACTTTGCACACCAGGAAAATTACTCTTAATGCTACAACCATGTTAACTACAATATCCCCAATTCAAAAGATGCAGCCCTTTAACACTGACTCATAAAAAAGTAGCTGTTGTTAAAAGAAGGATTCCATTTATGGGCAAACATTTTCTTGTTTTTATTTGAAAATCGGGCATTTTTTTTTTATATCAATTTATTTAGCTTATGCCATGTTATTGTAACAATTCAAAAGGCTTCCTATTAGCGAAAAAAATACACATAATCTAGTCGTAATTCCTCACGGTGCTAATGCCTTGAAAAGCGTTAAATCTCGGTGGAATCAGCTTTACATCACCATAGCAACCATTACCTGTGCCTAATACCACTCAATCATGCACAATAATGGGGTAAATAGAAAATTGCTCATTTATATGTCAACTCAAATTGTTTGTTCTTGGACTGAAGAAAATCAGGATTTCCTGAAGTTTTGTCGAATACAGTAGTCGGGACAATTTAAAGCATCGATTCTACCCACAATTACTGCAATTAGACATAAATGTTCCTTGATTTCTTAGACACGGTTCTCAGTACACCCAGCTTCAATTGATTTGCCAGACATTTTTTCTGCTCCGAATGAACAATTTCCTAGTTTACTTAAGACTGTTATTTGTGAATTTTTCCAGTATTTAACCTTATCATACTCATTGCGAAATTATCACTTCATATATAAAATACGCTAATTTCATATTTATAGTAAGTATTAACGTTATCTTCTAGTGCATGCCTAATCAGTACAGGTCCAAGATGAATATACAATTTTTCACGCATCCTACAGATAGGAGAATACTTGGGGACGACCACCGTGCACAAGATGAAGTACCCCTATCTTTGAACAATGTATACCGAAAGTGACATAAAAGAAGTAGCCCTTATCAGTAGTTAGCAGGGCAGCGTGAATTTGATCCACGTTCCCTTGTTAATACTTTGTCTGCCTGGCGACACATGCATGCGGTAAACAATATCGCAATATTCAACAAATCAACATATGGTTAAGGGCTTAAATCTCTGAGCTGATTATAAAAATTTTCATCAGCCAGATCATGCTTGCCGACATTCTAACATTTGGTTGAGTTTACCGAAGTTTAAACAAAGGACTCTGGCCTAATGCTCCCTGTTCCGTATGAGATTTGACTGAAATCTGGACAAAGCTGCAAAGGTGATATTGTCAAATCTGTCATTAGTTCGAACATTTTGGCTGACAATAACTTCCCTTTAAGGAAAGATAACATGTTTACTGATCTCCTTGATGAAGGTAACAGACTACGGTTTTATGGCCAATCACCTCATTATAAAATAGAAACAAACATCCCAATACAATCCTCGTGCTAACCTTGTTCAGTAAATTTAAAACTTTTATCCCCCCCCCCATCACTATTTCATTGTTTAAATGGATTTATTCAATGAGAAAGGCTGTAATGCAGGCTAAACATTTTGCTTCAGTTAATTTCTTTTTTTTTATGTTCAGATTTTGTTTTATTTATATTTTTAGTATCTTTGTTTTTCCCTTGCACTTTCAGTTTGCTTCAGTTAATTTCATACTAAAGGCTTAACACACAAATAAAACCTTTCTTTCTGCAGGTGAAAATTTTGAAATCTGCCACCTTCCAACAATGGCTGATGAAAAGATTTCGATATTGCCCTTATCAAATAATTAACGTTTATCATGACAAAACATTGATGAATGGTCTATAGAAAATGGTATTTTAGCGTGCATTGCTAACAGAAAGAGCTTCTGTTCAGGAGAATGTCTAAAGGCAACGTCTTTCATGTCTAACAATAAAATACAGAGATAGGTGTTTGGAAAAAAACAGGACACTAAAGACATTCATTAGTATGTACAGCCTGTAGTCTTTTAGAATAAACACTTTTAGCTTTTATCAAAGAAATGCTTTTTGAAACTGGCGGGAATTTTTCTCATTGCTATAGATATACGTTATATGTTATGGACATGTATGTAGAAGTATATATTGTACCGTAGGTTTACTTCCAGGTTCTGTAGCTAGGTTTAACGGTGTTCATTTTAAGGACTTAAAAGACACACTGATACATTGAAAGGGGGTTTGCTTTGAAACTCCACTTAAAGAAACATTGAAAAATGTGAAAACAGAGAAAATACAGATCTACGTACGGATATTGCAACACAACGAAGAATACAAAATATCATGAAAATGCAACTGAATACAGGAACACTGAAAAACTGAAAATAAACATAAAATGTAACTAAATCTTAACTGAAATAAAAAGAAAATGGTGTCTTACATCCAAGTGTAGATCCATTCGAGATGACTGAGTTAGCTGGGCTGCCTGGATCACTGTCTATTTCATATTTCACCTCAATTTTCACATCATTGGCAAAGGAACTTCCATCGCGCCACCCATCTAAAATTTAGCACGGACACAATAGTTCAAAATTTACTTCTTTCTGGAATTTCATCATGCCAAATTCAAAATATGAGCATGCAGTCTGAACTGACCCATTGGCTTTTTGTTCTTAATTTCAAAAAAAAAATCTGAATCTGTAGAAAAATCATTACCCAAGGAAAAAGTCGTGAAAATAAATTTCATAAGTAAGAAGCTTTGAATGCAGCAGATTTGTAGAAATTATACTGGATTCATACAATACACAATATAAAGGTAGACAATTAACTGCTTCTATTTTTTTTATCTTATCCTGCAATAGACTTCTCCATTTTTAATTCGGACTGTACCATGATCAAAGTTCAAAGGGGAAGGTCAAAATTTTACAGACTGACTAGAGAGTATATAGTGCAGATCAAGATCAAACGGCACATATCCGCTGGCTGATCACCATTCATGTTGAATCTTTTTCATCAAAATCATTTTCTTTATCTATTCAAAGACCTCAAATTCAACCAAAGAGGGTGGTCATGCTCAAAGTAATACCAAACTCTTGGATAACTAGTTTTTATGTCTAAACAACTTTCTTTTTTTATCAATAATGTTCAGGTTAAAAATCTACCTTTTAGTACTCATGAATGAAATCGACCAAAAATTACACAAAACTTAAGTCACACATTAAGAGGGATATGATTTCACAAAAACACCTAGAAAAATCAAAAGCTATAGAAAGACAGTAATGTAGAGAGTGCAAACAAAGAGGAAAGATGTTAGTAACTAAACACAACAAACCATTACCTACACAAAATAAGCGATATACTAATAAACATGCACCTTGTTAGTATTTAAAGCTATAGGTTAATACAACATGCACTGAACTCCGTATCTGGTTGGGAAATTCAAAAGGGTTTTCTTCCTCTTTCTTTTCTTTTGACAAGTTTATGTTTTTAAGAAACGATTCAGCTTTTAAATATATACATAT
>JAUMHA010011122.1:40713-58519 GCA_032359765.1 Saxidomus gigantea
ATATGTATAGGCACTTTTTGCTGCCATTTTTTTGTTACAAAATGTTAAACTTCATTTTTCCTTCATTGTTCCAATGAATATTTTCTTTTCATTACTAATGTACAGAAAGCCTTGAATAAGGAAGCCATTATCCATGGTATTTGAACATTCTTTTTCTGAATTATAAATGCTCAAATTTTACAAAAAAGTTTGTCTTGAATTGCTTCTTCTTTGTGCACACGTAAAAAGACCCGTTTTGTTAAAATTCACAAGGTAGATCATTTCTTTTTAACCTATTCAAAATATTTACGTATTTGGCAGTTTTGTTTGGACACGTTTACCCTATATACTATATCATATACAATGGCACACAATAGACCAAAACAGTTTATGAATTGACAGATGAATATTCTTTTAATACGTGTTCAATCATGGCTCTATATTTCAAAATAAAACCCCATGTGAAAAAATACCTTGTACCACTAATAAAACATTTTGAAATTTGAATTTAACACATAAAAAAACTCTGATCACTGGAGCGTTGCCGTAATTTGGGAGCATTTGGTCGTTTGACTACCATGAATATGACAGGCGACACGTGCTGTTTCTACCACTGAGAAATTTAACCCGTATTTTGTTGCCCCGAAACACACAGCATATTTTTTCTTTGTTCTTAAGGCCCTATTCCACAAATGTGTCCAAATTAACATAAATATTTCAAGTGACTGCTCCACTTAAAATGTAATATTTTCATCATAGTATTCAGTTTAAAATAATTTTACTCTGCAGAATTCTTTTAAAAATTGCACATGATTCCATCATGCATAATTAAACATATCAAAATCACAAGCTACAACTGTGCCAGTTGGTTAATTTTCATGACCGAATATTTTGAAATCCCCAAAGGCCTGTACATCAGTCCTTCTAGATCTATGAAAATTTAATTTCATATTGTTGTCCCTTGACTAATTGGTAAATTAAATATAGATGACCCCAGGGGCTGAACTGTGTTGTAGCGTACAAAATGGACATGCAAGAAACACATGAACCAGATGTTCCATTGTTACCAGACAGCATGTGACAGTGGTTATAGTTCACTAAACCTTTTCTACCTTTTGAATCTTCATCTCATTTTCTCTTTTTCAATTTCAACTCAACTTTTGTTTTTACAGTATGCATCGTAAAGTCAAACAAAATTCTTTGTCTTACTTTTTATCAACTTTTTAAAGTATAACAATGATCAGTTTGACTACTATCCAATTGAATCCAAGATCCCCCCCCCAGTCAACTTTGGTCAGAATATTCAAATTAAAAAGTAGAACCCCTCAATTTATTCGAATGGCACCTAATTAATACTTTTAATTTTAGTTGCCCAGTAACATCCTTTAATATAACACAAAGTCCATAACACTGCATCTAATGACATTTTAAAATGGTTTTGTTCCAAAAAAATCATAAACAATTGGTATGACTTTCCTGCACCTTTGTCTCTCACAACAGAAAACCCTTCTGTTTTGACTAGAACTCATGTTTTTGACCAAAGTTATAAAGTCACAAAGCCATGTTCTTGCAGCATGACACCGAGGCAGTCCAATTTATTTTCTATAAACGGCACCATTAAACAACGAACAAATGAAGAGAATTTTTGCCAATAAATTGTCAATCTATTTGACTCTTTACACATGTGTAACTAGCTGCAAATATTCCATGAAAAAGTGTCTGTGTTAGTATTAAGAATAAAACAGGAATGATCATGGCACTTTTTAATTATCAGAACATAATATTGGTTGCTATGGTTTCCAAAGTCATTCAACAGACATACGACACTGACACATTTCATTGTAAAAGCTACCATCACAATGCCTAGTGTTTTTCCTCAAACAATACGTTGTGTTCTCTTAATAAATCGGCTGAAGAAACAGGGAGAAAATAGCACCAACTTTAGTGCTTTTTAGTCATAAGACAATCACGTTACATCTGCCATTTATTGCAGAACGTTTTCCTCTTGGTAAATTAGGAATTATAAACTCTCAACTAAGACTAGACGTTTATGATTTTAAACTTCAAGGAAATTGGATTTCAAGTTTTAGAAACAATGTCAATGACAAATTCTAAAATCCGGGTTTTAAACAAAAAAATTTAAAGTACAACAAAATAGTGTGTCCTGGTTTACATCAAAAGAAGTTCAGGAAAGGTTTTATTGACTGAAAACATTGTTGTGACCAAAGTTTTATGGTTTTATCAATGAAAGAAATGGGGAGTCCAATAGCTCAATATTTTGGTTCAATACTATGGTCGGTCTTCGCTCTGGAGGCATACTGATATTTCAGAGGCATTTTTCTTCATATGCAGTATGCTGATAGAGGAATTTCTATCAAAGAGCATGTTAATCAATTCATTGTTAAAATAGTGTCAGTAAAACATGCATACAGATTTGTTATTATATTTCAGCAGGGAGTACTTAAAAATTGCAGAAGCCACACTCGAGTTTCACTGGATTTTATCTTAACGCTTAATCCCAGGCATAGCGGAATTTTTTTACCTTCCAGCCGAATAGTAAAAGCATCATGTTATAAGAATAAGGTTGTGTACATTTTTATCTTGGCAACAACCTAGGCTACATGTGTTAAGTTTTGTTAGAGCTTCATGCCAAGTGCAGGTTTAACCAGACTTACCTTGAAAACTGAGAGAAACATGTACATTATATAAATGCATCACAGCGCAGGAAGAGATAATTGTGGTATTTTAAAAAGCTGGAGTTAATTATGCTTTAGGTAAGATCAGAAGCAATTTATCAAGCATCAAAACCCAGTTTTCAATGAACTGTTTACACTAAAAAATCTTTATAGAATTATGAACTGTGTACTTCTAATAGTCCACTATGCTAAATCTGTAATAAGGGGCCAAAACAGACTGGGCTTTCATCCCCTTTATCACTGTTGCTTAAAGTCTCGACTTATAAACTTATAAATTTAATGGTCAACTGGAGACTGGACACTCCAGAGCCTGAATACTTCTAATACAAAAAAATATGTTAAAAAAAAAAACCTTGGTATCAAGGAATACATTTCTAACGCAATGCTGTACTGAACCAAATTTGTACAGCAACATCTTCGCCGAAAACAAATTCTAATATCAGAAACTGAGTTTGTAGTCATATTTAACCATGGGGTTTGAGGAGGGTGACTGGGATGACGATTCTATGCAAGTGTGTTAGTTTCCCAAAGACCTGTTAATGCTTTATATATGTTATTTCACTAACAAATTACAGTTAGTACTGGTGCTTGTTCTATGCCAGATCAGTTCTGGGTGGTTATTGTCATTAGACACAAGTGAAAAACAAATACATGTCAAGTTAGTAGATTTGACTTCTAGTGTCACATTCATCAGAAAGAGATAAATTAGTAACAAGCGCTTCTGCGTAAGTGCAGAGCGAGAGAAAAAATGTATGGACAGACAGATAAAACATACTGTATGGGTTGTAGTCCTCACCTTGGCCCTCAGGTTCTTGGGGTTGTAAACAGGCTGCAAACGAAGACAGGAATACATGGTCAATTAAAATGAAAATCTTAGTCAAAGAAACACAGTGTGAAACTTGGCATTGTTTACACAAGCCTGAATAAAGGTATAAGATGTTACGAAATATAAGATCACTTATTACTGTTTGTCAAACATTACCCAAATTGTAATTTTGGGTGTTTGTTTTAGAAAGTTTTTTTTTTTTACAGAAATTGGATTTAAATTCTAAAAACTACTCTTTATGTTCAGTAACTCTTCACAAAATATAACACAAATTAACTTTACAAATATTGCTGTATAGCATTGTAATGAAACAGATTCATAATGATAAAAGGTATACAGTACCTTTTTAATGATACTACATCAATAGGATGATCAAAATATAAGTTAAAGAAAAGGAATCTAACACTAAACTGTTGGAAGTTAAGTACAAAGGTTTGCAGTCCGAAGCACTATCCAAGTCACACAAGAACCAAAAGCAGCAGCGTATATAAACTCTGCATCTACCATTCTAATAAAAAGTAAAAAGCTGCAACTGAACATACCAATGTACACTCTAAATGAAAATCAAGCCAAAAAACTTGCACAAGTATGACCAATCATGTGCCTTGTTATTATATAATGAAATATTTACAATAAACTGACAAACTTTAATGTCAATCAATGTAGGAAATTCTGAACCAGCAGACAATACTACCAACTTTAGCCCATGTCAAACAGTCCAATTACTTTATATGATCTTAACCTGTCAAAATAAATAATTGTGTCATGAGATGGAAAAAAAAGAGGAAAATTTTGAAAAAGAGTAGAAACTTGATGGATGACCTTGATTACCTGCCAGTCGCAGGGCAGACATACGCTGAAATTCCGGCTCCTGCAACCACTTCCACATCCTTCGGAATGTTTCTCTCCCTGACTTCAGCTTACTCCATGGCTTTGGATTTCTCAACAGATCACTTAGTGTTCCTTGACTTCGACACAGCACTCTCTGTGCAAACACTGCTTGCGGTATACTGTATCTTTTAAGTTCACTGCTAATTCTTTGTGCAAGTTCTTTAGTGTTTATTTCTTCCACTTCTTTACCGTTTTGATCAAGCCCTTGATGCTGAGGGCTTCCACTGTGCATGCTATGTGGGGAGGTACTTTCCATACCCGTTGATGGGCTCAGATGAAGCCCGTTTGTACTCTGCATCATAGGAATAGGTGAATCACACTGTTTAATTTTCATGGGTGAATGTATACGGGACGGTATTGACACGTTCTGAACTTGATAAGGATCGTAAGCTGTAGAATGAGTTGGTGATAAAATTGGTTTCATTTCAACTCCTGATTTTGGTGATGGCATACCATTATGTCCAACATTATAAGTAGTATAACCAACACCAATTGACTGATTTGAATATCCATTTACCTGTCCGACCATGGAAACCATCGGTAATGACACTGGTGTCATAGTGTTCATCATTTTGTCGTAACTGTATGTGTTTAAATTCATAACATTATCCACTCCTGGTAATCCATTTATAGCGTTATTCATGAGCTGAAAGTTGTTTGTCTGATTCTGTAGAAATTTATCCGACACTGTAGAAATTGGTGGTAGAGGTTGAAGCGGCGTAAGTGTAGCATAGTTATTTGGGCTGTAGCTCGGGCTCATTCTTCCGTTCAATGTTTGGTATGTTAGATCCCCCATCTGAGATCTGTATTCGTGTGAGTCAATCATACTGACAGGAATGACTATGTCCGAACGCGTTATAGATATAGAAGCAGGGGAGTCAATCTCCCCGCTAGTTAATTCCGCACTAGGTAATTCTCCACTAGGTGTTGACTCTCCAACACCTGGACTGACACTGGCACTATCAACACTACTAGGCTCCACAAATTCCTGCTTAGGTGTAACCGTGAACTCGTCCTCGCTGACGGTCTGACTCGAAGTGATCGGTGTTGTTGAGGAATCGTTAATTTGTTGATCGGTTAGTTCACCCATGTTTTCCATCGTCATTCTACAATCAACAAGCGATCGAACAACAAAGAATGATAAACTGTCAAATGTAGTAACCTTTGGTAGCGAATTCTGGTTGGTTATTTCGATCCAAAGGGGCTATTACGTACGATTAGAACTCTGTAGATAAACGATTCGGCCAACCTCCATGTTTAGACAGCTGTGACCTGCGCAAAAACGCACTGCGCATCGCATAATTAATGTTATTGAGCATGCGCAGTCCAGTTTCAAACAACATGAAAGGAACCGGTAGCCACATGTTCATAACTTCGCGAAAACAATCTTCAACGTTAAAATAGTAATGGATTTATGATATGAAAGCACAAAAATGATATATGTAAATTGCTTTAAAGAAAATTGCTCGTCCTTAAGCGCTATCTTTTATTTTCCTGGAAATAAACAAATTAATTGGCAAACAGGGCACCTTGCCTTTAATTAATTTGCGATAAATAATTAATTACAATAATTTTGATCTATAAACGGTTCATTTCGTGCTTATTTTTTGGTTTCATTTCATTTGTTTATCAAATTCACAATGAAATATATGAAGTGATACCCATCGGCGCTTCCGGAATTGAATTAAAGATATAGCTGGAACAAACAAATGAGTGTTGTTATAATTGTTCCTATTTCTAGAATTTGCTTTTATTTCATTTGACTTTCACATAAATATACAATGTTGATCGGAAAGCTTTGGCAAAACTGATTAATTTTACCGGAGGGGGAGGGGTATATCAAGAATACTCTATATATAACGGGTTCCTTGGTATATGTAAGAGCGAGGCATCAAAGTAACCCCGGAAATCTCTGCTTAATTGAAATATTATTTTAATTCAATTAAGATCCCTATATATGGTATATAAATGAAATCCGACACAAAATTACAAAAATTAGTTTTCACATAATATTCTAGAATAATATTCATTGCATTCTTTGAAAAGGGCAGTGCACGTTAACAAAAATTCATTTCAGGCGATATGTATATTTATTTTAATACGTCTCTGTGGCTGATTTTAGCATTCAAATTTAAGATGTCAAAATCAAGATAAAGTTGACATTTTATTTAACTAATTTCACTTTTTTGTTTGATTTGTTAGCTTGACGGCTTGGACATGTTAACAGTTGCAACCGTTAGATATTGTTCACACCTCAGTGTCGACTGATGTCCACATAATGTATGTCAGGTGTCCTCATTACCGAACAATGCGGCACGCGCCACTGTGCAAAGATGACAACATCTGTTTGTATATTTAATTGGCCTTTAACCCCGCCCCCTAGCACCTTCTGCATTCCCGCAGGAAAGTGATAATGCAATCTACTTAGCTATTGTTATCACAATGTACACAAGTTTCTCTGTAGTTTTGCAATTTCTAACGGTTGATGTAATTATACATCTGTTCAATAATTTCTGCGACCATTTGTTGCTTTTGTAACGGTCATTTGGGCTGCAAATGAACTTGAATCAATATTTAATATAATGAAACCATGCGTGTATGAATGAAAACCAGAAAGGCTATTTACTTTTATTGCATAAATATTTTAATTTTTGAATTAATTGTACGTCCGCGACTCTCACTCACTTTCGATTCATGTACCAAATTGAGTTATTTTTCAATCTTTAACCTCCTTCTGCATACCGCTTCTATCATGTTAAAAATTAAAATTTATTGTTATTCTTACCAGAAAGAACAAAATATATAATTATTTCTTAAATTGGATATTTTAATAATACGAAAATCATCTAATAAAGTAAAATTCAAAATGATGGTTTTACATAAACTTCTTTATTAATTAATTTTTGGAATGATAGTACTGGCATTTCCAAGATGGCGACTATCAGAAAGAATCATGAAACTTTAGTTTTTTTGAGTGGTGACAGATTTATTGCAACATCCAAGCGGTATATTTTGGTTTTCTTTGATGCACTTTTAGACTGGGCATTGTTCTGTATGATCATTATGTTCAGACATAATGACACTGTTTATTTTGAGTGAAAACATCCAGAATTTAATGTAAACAAACTTTCCCTGTAAATAAATGTCACACACGTGTTTTCACAGTTTATCGGTAGGCGTGCAAAGTTGATTGCTGTATCGATCACACATGATCGATTTTCACTTTGAGTGACATGCCTTCAAGTATGATGATAATGTGAAAATTCCTTTGACTCCTCCCCAGAGAAAATTATGTGGCATAGATTTCTGTGGGAATGTATACAAACAGTATTATCAGATTAAAGATTGTTAAGAGAATATAGGACAAGTGAAGTTTATTCAGTGTTCCACATTTTTTTTATATCTTTCCTTTCCTGGCTTAGATAATTGAAAATTTCCACCAATACATTCTGATTTCCAGTTTTGTATACACTGAATTTTGGAGAAACAAAATGTTTGATGCACTAATCCAATCGAAACAAAAAATGGCATTATGTAATTAATAACAAGATGTGTTAATAGATTGTGTATAAAATCATTATTAGATTGTGTATAAAACCCCATTTGATAATTTCTATAATATATATTTTACATATTTAGGGACTATATTTTTTTGTTGTTGCATGTTTTGAAAAATAAATTGAAACCACTTTCTACCTATACTGATTACTAATCTTATACATTTCCCCACTATAAGTGTCCCAGGATGACTAGAAATCCTCAAAATTGATTGATTTTACATGTACTCCCACTGGTAGACCTGAGAAATGCACTGGTGGTAATATTTCTTTAAAGTATCTGAACATTGTCAAGTTGATTATTCAAAGATTATGTGATAATAATCGTTCTTTAAAAGGATGATACTTAAAAGAGGCATACCCTAAACCAGATGCATATTATTGAAATAAGCAGAGACATAGAATATGTCTCTGAAATAACTTTAATATTTTAAGTAATACAGTTATGAAAAGAATCCAAAGCATAAATGATTCAGACATAAAAGCAGTTATAACTGGTAAAGTAAGCGAAATAAAATGTGTTGTAGGGCTGTTAAATCTTCATTTTATAGTTGATTTTAATATTGGGATGGATAGCAATTTGTTATAAAAGGTCACTATATTGGCATTTTGTGCAAGTTTCAAGTTTATTCAAGTAAAAGTTAAGTCCCACTTATGCGGGCAGCATTAACAGCATGTAATGTGTACAAATATATATTTAGCATACTGTGACATAGCGGAAAACGGTCATATGTAATTGTTTAATTGAAGTATATGTAAGCGCTATACTGTTTTACATGTAAGAATATAAATAATAATATATATATTTTTTCAATACTTCTACTGAACACTGTTGAAGTATGTGCAAATTTGAAAGTGTTCTTATATTCAAAATTTCATATATATATATATATATCAAGTCAAATTCAAAGTCTTATTAAATTGTTCCTGTTTTTGAATGAGATGAAAAATTCAAATATTTAATTTACTTAAGTTCTCAATGTACAGAAAAAAGAAATACTGCGTCTCTTAGTGAAAAAATTCTAACTGACTGTACGTTGTATATGGGATAGATAGCCCCTAACAACAAGTCTAATACTGAAAGCGAAAATGAAATTAGACCTGCAAAAAGGCGTTAAAGTTATTTATCACTACACTAGTATACATAATACAAAAGTTTAAATCAATATTTACATTATATACTGAAATGGAGTATATGTTAAAAATACATACATTTACTACAGCTGAGAAACATGCAAATACTTATATGGACATACTATTTATTCATCTATTTATTTATTATAGTCTCATATCGAGATGTACCTAGCCGTAAAATATGTTTTAACATCAATACAATTTTTTACCGAACAAAACCCAATTTGAAATGTTTAATTATAATGTTACACAGCAAGCTTATTTTTTGTTAAAGTTTTGTGATGTCCTTTGCATAAACTAGACATTTTTCAAATGCATCTATTTATCATTTACGTACATGTGGCCTAGTATAAACATTTTGAGAAAATAATCTGCTAGCTGTGGGTATGCCTCTTTAAAAATAGCTTGAAGTAGACCATGCATTTTTGTCAGCTTTTCAGTAACATACATTGTAAGGCTTTGGTCATTATATTGAATAAATGAACACTCCCCTACTCCTCTTGCAAACTTTGGGTAGGTGAGGGGAGAGATTTCTTTTGCTCTTTTTTTTCTTGAATGAAGCTGTTATTTGGGGGAATTTTAATTATTTCTTTCTAAGCAAGGATCAATTGGGAGCCTTGAAAATCATAACTTTACTTTTCTATATAATTACATGAATGATGTGATGCTATGCAAGGCGATGCTATCATAAAGTATCTGATCCTATGTGGTAATATTTAAGAAGATTCTTCTTTTTTACTTTTACAGTTCTGTGGAAGAAATTCAAATTCCAGAACCTACTGAAGAAGTGTTGGATCAAGAAAAAGCACAGAGGTATACACCTTTTATATTGTCGGATACAATTCATGCAATGAAACGTATACAGCCCTGAAAATGGAGAGTCCTTGAAATCACTGTAACCTCTCATAGGCTAAGAGTCATGGGATTGAGCCCTGCTACCAACTATGTCTCTTTTCTGGAGAAAGTTGGCAGTTTCTTATGGAGAATAGGTATCCAGTACTGGTTCTTTACAGGAACGATGGTTCTAAAGGTAAACTTCCCACTTGTGAAAATGGCCGGAAAACAGTTGGCAGGGGGGTTATAACTCATACAACAACTTTATTACAAACAATTTTAAAACTGTTAATTGTCACATACTGGCTTTACAATAATGTTAAAGTTCTTGATATTGTTTCACATACTGGTATATCTAAAGCCTTTGTTTCCTTACTTTATAGAGAGTCTTAACTTTACTACAGAGAGTCTAACTTTGCCAAACAAAATCCAACTTCAGTTCAAAAAGTTTACTTTCATTATAGAAAGTCTTCCTTCTCTCCAAAAAAACAGATAATATTTCCTTACTACAAAAAGTCTGTCTTCACTACAGATAACCTGTGCTAACTACAGAAAGTCTGTCCCCGCTACAGATAGCCTGTGCTTACTGCAAAAAGTCTATCTTTACTACAGATCGCATTTCCTTACTACAGATAGCCTGTGCTCACTATAAGTAGCATTCCCTAACTGCAGAAAGTCTGTCATCACTTCAGGTAGCATTCCCTAACTAAAGTCTGTCCTTAATACCAAAAGGTGTTCTTAACTACGTCAAGCCCTCCCCAATGAGAAGCTGAAATTGTCCCTTCAATGGACACCCACACACTGTGGTGTTCATGGCAATAAGATGGCAAAACAAGGAGCTAGTGGTGACCAACCACACTGTAGAGTCTGCCCTCACTGATGAAAGCACTCTCACACTACAGAAAGTCTTCTTTTACTGCAGAAAGTCTTCCCTCACTACACAAAGCATTCCCTCAATACAGAAAGTCTTCCCTCACTTCACAAAGCATTCCCTCAATACAGAAAGTCTTCCCTCACTACACAAAGCATTCTGTCAATACAGAAAGTCTTTCCTCACTACACAAAGCATTCCCTCACTACACAAAGCATTCCCTCTATACAGAAAGTCTTCCCTGAATACAGAAAGTCTTCCCTGAATACAGAAAGTCTTCCCTCACTACACAAAGCATTCCCTCACTACACAAAGCATTCCCTCAATACAGAAAGTCTTCCCTCACTACACAAAGCATTCCCTCAATACAGAAAGTCTTCCCTCACTGCACAAAGCATTCCCTCAATACACAAAGCATTCCCTCACTACACAAAGCATTCCCTCAATACAGAAAGTCTTCCCTCACTACATAAAGCATTCCCTCAATACAGAAAGTCTTCCCTCACTGCACAAAGCATTCCCTCACTACACAAAGCATTCCCTCAATACAGAAAGCATTCCCTCACTACACAAAGCATTCCCTCAATACAGAAAGCATTCTCTCACAAATAAAGGTTTTCCCTTACTACAGAAATTCTTCCTGCACAGCAGAAATTCTTCCCTATATTCAGAAAGGCTTCCCTCACTACACAAAGTCCTCTCTCACTACAGAAACATCCCCACTCTACAATAAGGTCTTCCCTTATGACATGACGTCTTCCCTCACTGCATAAAGGCTTCCATCACTACACAAAGACCTCCTTCAAATTCAGAAAGCCTTCTGTCACTACAGAAAGCTTTTTCTTTCTACTGAAAGTCTTCCCTCACAACTTTAAATCTTCCCTTCACTACAGAATGTCTTCTCTCACTACAGAGTCTTCCCTAATTACATCTGCCTTAACTACAGAATGTCTTCCTTTATCATAGAAAGTCTTTTCTCACAACAGAAAGTCTTCCTTCACTACAGAAAGTCTTTCTTAACTACAGAAAGTCTTCCTTTACTACAGAATGTCGTTCCTCAGTACAGAAAGTCTTCTTTCACTGCAGAAAGTCTTTCCTCACAACAGAAAGTCTTCCTTCACTGCAGAAAGTCTTCCATCACTACAGAAAGCCTTACCTCTTTAAGAAAGTCATACCCAACTACAGAAAGCCTTCCCTCTTCAACAAAGTCATACCCAACTACAGAAAGCCTTCCATCTTCAAGAAAGTCATACCCAACTACAGAAAGCCTTCAATCTTCAAGAAAGTCATACCCAACTACAGAAAGCCTTCCTTCTTCAAGAAAGTCATACCCAACTACAGAAAGCCTTCCATCTTCAAGAAAGTCATACCCAACTACAGAAAGCCTTCCATCTTCAAGAAAGTCATACCCAAATCTTCTGTGGTACACAAAATCTTCCTTCACAATACAAAACCTTCATTAATACAGAAAGTCTTCCAATACCACAGAAGTCACCCATGCTACATCACCTAGAGACCGAAAGTGCATGGCCGTTTGATAAGAATGTTTTTTATTATTACTATAGCTCTTTGATCTTGACATCCTGACAAGTTTAATTTTTTTTCACTTAATTCCACTCTTGGAAGTACTTATTAATGCTTTAATGCTAGAACAATTTCTGTGCGGCAATCCCATAAAAGGTGAAAGAGGTCATAGTTTTTTCTGTGACTGGCACCAGTTATATTGTAATATACTAGCTGACAAGTTTGAATTGCACTTTGTTACCTGGGCAAGCAGTCGAGAACAGCTTTCCAATTAACTAATCAATAATGGATACCTCTGTTATGGGTTGGTGGATAGATTGCGAAATTGTGCTGCACCTGTTTACAATTGGCTAGAATGCTGTCTCAAGAAATCGGAATTGTCTTTTTTCTCGGAATAGAAGATGAATCATTTCCAAGGCTGAGTCAGCTGTAACCCATACCCCTCTGTATTTATAAATTGGGATTGTCCGGTTGGACAGTACCAGTCCTTGTGTAAGGGGTGCCCACTGAAAATTTACAGATGTGCATACTGATCATGATCTTCACTCGGGCAGAATCATTTCTATATGTAGTCTGGCTCACAGGTTAAAATCCCAACATCATTTTGAATTTACCCATAAAGACAAATAAATTTACTGATAGGGTCATTCTGTTCACTCTCAATCAACGTTGACACATGCCTTTCTTTCGTATTCAAGTTGTTTCTTCATGGAAAAGAGTTGCCAGAAAGCCAATTTTTTTTGCTATGCTATATTTCTAGCATGTACTTATCAATTTAAAAAGCTAAGTAAGAATGTTTTTGGGACAAAGGTCATTATCATTTTTTGTAAAATAGGAGCTACTTGTAATTGTGGTCCTGGAACTTTAACCGTTAACTTGAAATTTCAGTGACTGGTTTCAAGGGAATTTAGCTTTTTTTTGGTCAAAAGTAAAAGTTCAAGGTAGAAATTCAAAAGGTTTTGAGGCAGCTTATGAATGAAATGTCTGTATTGACAAAAATGCCATATTACACTGGGCAGTGGCAGGAAGTTCCAGGGTGAGCTATTAGGATCACTCACCGTCCATTGTATGTCATACATTGTACATCGTACATCTGTTTACCATTTCCTTCAAATGAAATCTTCTCTGATACCACTGGGCCAATATTGATGAAACTTGGCCCTTGAAAGTTGTTCAAATAGGTCCATTTCATGCAGAATTCTGGTTGTCATGGGGGATCACTTGATTTAATAAAACTTCAAAAAGCTTCTTGTCTAGAACCAGAAGGCCCAGAGTTTAGAAATTTTGAATGTAGCATTATAAAGTAGAACTCTACGAAGATTGTTAAAATCAGGACCCCTAGGTCAAAATTGACCCTCTGCTATTGTTGACCTTGCATTATAGCCAATGGTAACCAGGTGAGTGATATAGAGCCATCTTGGCCCGCTAGTTGTGTGACCTCTTTCATTTGCCCTAATGTGTGACACTTCTTGTGTTACGTCAGAATCATGTGTCCTTTTTCAAATTGCCTTTCACTTCTTTTTAGTATATTTTTTGATTTAATGAATGTTCAAAAGTCTTATAATTTGCTGCAACATATGATTCTGCCATGAGACCTTATTTTAGATTCAGAAGAAATAAACTGATACATCTGAAGGCCAGAAAAAGATGTTTAAACGAACATATACTTTGATATTAAAGCTAGACTTTCCTTCAAGTAGAAAATATGACCTTACAGTGCACATTTTCTCTGACTGGCATTTAAATTCCATGCAAATCAAAAATGAAGCCGGACTTTTAATTCCTCTCATATGATGTGTTTTCTGCATTTGAAATTACGGGTTTAGCTAGCGTTCTGAATATTCATCAAAATAATACTGGTTTTTAAGCGGCAATTTTCGACAAAGTTACTCTTTCGTAGGTGAAGTGCATTATTTATTTTTGAATTTCTAGTTTTAATCGTATTTTGAAAACTACTGTATTGAGATGAGTTAAATCTTCTGTCTGGAATTCCAGATTTTATTGATATGTGTATAGAAAGAATTGTTTTGGCGGTAGGACTAATGTTTTATGTTCACTTTTATTGACATTTTAGAGAAAAAAAACCAGTATTTGGCTGCGTTTGATTTGTTTGAGTATTGGTGATATGGGGTGATTGTGTGCATATGCAAGTGTTAGTTGGTTGACAGGTCAGTAAGAGGATTTAGTCACATGACACGTCAGACGGTGCTTATGTGTTCGGACTTGCATCATGTGAAGGCACTGAAGGAGTGGGACATACAGTATATAGCATGTTTTCTGCCGTCAGTCCGTGCAGACAATTGTCCGGTATTGTCTGTATGCATGTACCTTTTTGCACGTCACACTTTGGAAGCAAGTGACATCATTTGTTTTTTGGAACAGTCTTTTTTATAAGCACATATAGGCAGCAGAGCAGCAGAAAAGGGACAGTGGTTTGCAAAGAATTGTAATGTATAATTTAGTCTCTCTGAGTAAAAATCTTTAATTTTGCAGTTATCAGTCTATGTTAGGTAAATGGACAAGACTATGTGAGCCTTGCTGTGCAAAAACCAAGGTACAGCCTTTGTGACCATTTAGTCTACATGTATGTGGTCTGATAATCCATGTGGTCTGATCTAAATCCATGAGGTATGATGTGAATCCATTGTGGTCTGGTCTAAATCCATGAGGTTTAAATGAATCCATGTGGTCTGATCTAAATCCATGAGGTATCATGTGAATGCATAAGGTCAGCCGATGTGCATCCATGTGGTCTGATCTAAATCCATGAGGTATGATGTGAATCCATGTGGTCTGGTCTAAATCCATGAGGTTTAAATGAATCCATGTGGTCTGATCTAAATTCATGAGGTATGATGTGAATGCATAAGGTCAGCCGATGTGCATCCATGTGGTCTGATCTAAATTCATGGGATATGATGTGAATTTATGAGGTTTTCTGATGTGAATCCATGTGGGTCTGATCTAAATTCATGGGATATGATGTGAATTTATGAGGTTTTCCGATGTGAATCCATGTGGGTCTGATCTAAATCCATAAGGTATGATGTGAATACATACGGTCATCTGATGTGAATCCATGTGGTCTGATCTAAATCCATGAGGTATGATGTGAATACAGTCATGAGGTCATCCGATGTGAATCCATGTGGTCTGAGTGGTCACTCGTCAAAATGTCTCTATACATGTCATCTGATCATTTCAATCTTCAAAGAAACTGCAGATATAGTAGGAAACTATTTAGACTAATAGGTTTTTTCCTCATATCACTAGGTTTTTTTTTCTGATCTCTTGTTTGCTTCAGTGACTGCAAATCATGATGAGTGCAGAATGTCTGTTGGGACGTTGTGGAAAAAAAATATCACTCTTACGCACAGCCTACTATTAAGCGACCATTGCATTAATATTAATAATAGCTGATTTTTTCTGAAAGTGAAATCAAACAAAGCTGACTTAATACAGGGTTTGTTATGCCAGTAACTTACTTTTGTTCCATTAACAAGTAAATCATGGTATGCTTATGAATTATTGATGTGAAATGTTTTTGTGTGGACCTGGAACGTGAAACTGAGGTGGGATTTGTTTTATCATGCTAATCTGTGCTTCAGTTTAGGCTGAATGTTGCAGATTCAATGATGATATATACATGAGGTTAATTGTTACTAATTCAGGGTAGGCTGGGAGTAAAGTTGAATGTTACAGTATTTGAAAGTGCGTACTGTACCTTTTAAATCTATTCCAGAAATACATTAGGGAGAGGTCTTTGTTTGGAGGCTGAATGTTATAAGTTTAGACTATTTGATAACCAAGTATATATTGACTTTGTATGAAATTAAATGTTACAAATCATATTAAGACACCTGTGGAATACCTTTTTTAGGTGAATGACAGCCACTTTGTTTTAGGATCACAGTATGCTCTAGTAAAGTAGGACCAGCCCTTTCTAAACAGAAACAGTTCTTATCAGTTTGGTTCAAGTCTATTTCCTTATCTATCTCACTGAGAAATTTCTCCATTTGTCATATGGAATAATTAATTGTATTTATTGACTTGTTTTTCACATGATTTGTGTGCAAATGGTGTGGTAAATATCCACTGAACACCCAAGATGGTATTGATGAGGGTTTGTATCCTTAAGTGACCTTTATAATGATTTTTCATGGGCTTATGACCAGGGGTAATGATTTTTCATTGACTTGTAGCCAAAATAAAGATTTCCCATTGACTTATTGAATGAGGGGGTCAATAAATGAATAAGAGTGAAAATAATTGGTGCAAAGTCTGATCTATACCATTGTATAATCCTGAGGGATATAGTGCTAGGTTTGACATCAATATTTTGTAGGGAAAATTATTGACTTTACATGGAATTCTAGCTGTAAAATGGAAGTCGATGGCTCAGTGGATGCAAAGATATAAGGTTTGAGTCAGAAAACTGGTCAATTTTATTGACAAAGTGTGGTTTTATGTGAAGTCTAGAATATTGCAGCCATCATTCAGGCAGAAGACGTAATATGGTGACAGTCTTTGAGATTTTCGGAGAGTTGATTCAGTTTTGGATTTTGTATTTTGTGTAATTATTTGTTTGTTTCAGTAAAGCAGAAGACAAAAGTGTTAACAAGAATTGCATCCTCGCGTCTGCTTTTTCTGCTTCTGGGAAATATTTTGCCGTTGGAGATGATCAGAAGAAGTTACATGTGTATAAAGTGTTGCCGAAATGGGAATTGTTTAGTACACGGTAAGATCATGTCAACAAGTATTCCACTTAATAATAAATTTGCATAAATTACATTTTTTCTCGGAATGTTTTTGCGTTTCGATGTTAACACCAATCCTTCTATGCTCCCACTGTTATGAAGAATGAGTCGTTAGCTGTTTAACCCGACTACAGAATGTTTGCTTTGCAAGCCCAGGATAGAACACAGTGTATATAGTGTCAGAAACACTGATGTCGGAAAGTATTGATTTTTGTTAGATCTCAACTTTATATTATGAATGTTTTCCAGAAATAGAAGGCAAAATGTTTGCTTGAATGTAGGCTAAATATGGAGGAAATGTGCATTTAAAATTTGGTTAAATAATGAGTTTTGATAAGGGCAATATTTAAATTGATATATTTAATATTCAGCCTTTTCAAACATCAAGAGCATCGCAATTAAATTAAGTGGGTTTTTTCTCTCATCGTTATTTCGGATGAGTAAAATATCTAGGTTCAGATTTGTCATTAATTGCGTTCATTATTAACTTTTCTAATTTGAAAGTTGATTAATGAGTTTTTAAAAAGATAATAGCGTTTGGGTCTCCAGAGATGCAGAATTCGGAAACACAGCATCGGGGTGCGTTTAGTTTGACATTCACCAGTTCCGAGAAATTGTTTGAGATGAAACACTCGCTGGAAGGTTAAAGAAGGAATCAAATAATTGTACTCTCTATTAGGGCTGTCAGGTTTTTGCGTTATTTTGAACATGTGTATACGTACACTTATAAACAGCAC
>JAUMHA010011123.1:0-36728 GCA_032359765.1 Saxidomus gigantea
GAGCACATGGAGAGGACACAGACTGTGAGGCACCTCTTTCGGGGGCATTCGTCACTTGTGAGGGACAGCTCTTGTTATTGAATATATTCATTAGGTTGACTGTGCCGAGTAGAGAAAGTTGTTGCACAAGTGAAAAGACACAAATTCCCTAGGTATAGATTACAGAACTACTGAATGAGATAGTTGTCAGAGTGCTCAAAGCACAGCAAATGAAATAACATTGTATGTGCATTTAGTGTTTGAACAGTAAATTTTCATGTGCAAGTTGTATACCTATGTTTTCACCTTAGAAGGAGTATATTTTAACATATTTAATATTTGTATTTTTTCTTTATGAACAAGCACTTTTATGATCAATGTTAACTCACAAATATTTTTTTAAAGCTTACCTGAGCTCAGGATGAGCTATGTTGATCACACAAATTCTGCCTGTCCACTAATGATTATCTCCTACATGTAACATACAGCAGGTAATTATTTTAATCATGGTCAGAATATCTGGTTTTAATGAACAAAATTAGTGATAAAAATGAAGGTCATAGAGTTAAGTCAAAGGCAAACTTTATTAACTGAACTTTCCTGAGACCATGTTTTTTAACAAAGAAACATGCTAATTAGTCAAAGTGTTTGTCTTTATTATATTTAGGGAAAGTTTAAATTTTGGTCACAATGAGTCAAATACATGTACTAGGTTACCAGGCCTTCTAAAAATAAATGGCTTGTGAACTAGAGAGGTTACAATGAAAATGTGTCAGAATGTTTGTTATGGTTGTTGTAAGTCAGTTTTGAAACTAGATCACAAGGCCTCAAAAACTTGTCACCTTGACAACCATTGCATAATCATGAAAATTTGTCTGAAAGTCTGTTTTGTGATTCCCAGGTCTGGTTTGAAATCAGGTTATATGGGTTAAAATCTAGGTCAATTAATTAAAAACTTTGTGAACATCCGGATGATTATGTGTGGTCAGAACAGTTTTTCTTCATGATTCCTTGGGTTAGTCTAGTTTACACTGGACAATAACTTGAGGACAGATGTTACACCTTGTCATGGTAAAAAATAGTTAAAATGTTTGTCTAAATGATTTCTTGGTCAGATTTGAAACTGGGCCACAAGGGATTAAAATTTAGGTCACCATGAAACATAACCAAACTTTAAAAGGCTACTTTTCACCATGGGAACATAATCAAACTTGCACAGGAGTTCTTTATTGTACTGAGAGCCTTATATGATTTGGATATTCTGAAGTCTGACCATTAGTTGCAGACGTTCCTTGTTTACTCAGGTTAGTGATTATGCACCATCATGGTTCTCTTATTATTTGTTGAAATATTTTAACTATAAACAATAAATAACAATTGTTAACTATAACTTGTTTGTTTTGTTTACTTATGTTGGTTATTTTATAAGGTGTTTAAATAATGTAGTTATTTTGAAGTCGATGGAAATATTCTTACTTTACTAACTACTGCCTCCTAGATGTTTGTCAATGTTTGATTCCTATATATCTGAGTGTTGGAAATTGATACTCTCTTAATATTCGGCATCTTTAAACATATTTCGCAATTACTCCATCATGACTGGGTATTTAAAGGATTTTTTAAGTAAATAAGCACACTTAGTAAAAAACAGCTTGGCCAAGATCTTATTTGTTTTGTGTAGCATTGCTGAGTAGTCCTCAACTAAGTTTGTTCAAATCATGACCTTGGGCTTAAAATTAAACACACCTTGGGTGTTACATGTTTTACTTAGACTGGAAAAATTAAACAAAATATTTTGTTTGAAAGGAATGAACCTTGAATAATTTCACAAATCTGGGTCAAGCTCTGTTAAAAATAGAATCACTGGTACTAAAAATACAAAAACATTTTTACGTAGAAACTTGGGTACATAGCAATATGTATGTTCAAGTAGATGGTTGTATGGTGTGTTCGACTTTGTTGCCTTGGCATGAAGGGCAATGGTACTCAGATGAGCTATATAAGGCCATACTCTTTGTATTGCATTTTGGATAAACTTCCAATTACCAGTATCAAAATTTTGTGGATGAAATTTGGCACTCCAGAATACATAACTCAGTACAAGCCCATGAAGTAATGAGTAGTTTGTAATGTTGAAGACGTGTATACTCAGTGTGATACACTACTTTTGTTGCTCACACCATTACTTCTCCCAGCTACATGCCTTGATCTGCATACTATATACATGTATATTGACCAAATTAAATTTGAATTTCACAACAGTTACTGGTAATGATTAAGTCAATGTAGGTCTTTATACGAACAACTTAGTAAGCAGTTAATATGTACTAGTAAGTCATTTGTTTGTTCAGTTCTTCAATAATACTGTTTGTTTTTGTCTGTAAGTAAATACTAAAAACTGGGCACTGGTCATTTAATTATCATTTATATGGCAACATTGAATTTAATAATTAATTATTTAAAGTATTAAAAGACCAATACCTTGTATTGCATGATCAGTTGATAAAAGTTGCCAGAGTTAGAAAGAGAGGTTGACAATGGTATAATTGTTTTAAGTTCTCGGAAGGATGGGAAGAAGTATCATACTTGTGGTAAGTTTTGCTTAACATTTAAATGTATTCATATTTAGTCATTTTGCTTGGCATTGGTCTGCAATTCTTTTAATGCTATTTCCAAACTAAGTGATTTATAACTATTTTTTTCTACAGTAGGGCTGTATAAGGTAATACATGTCTGCTGGTAATGTCAGATGAGCTAATTCAGTTTGACATGACTGGTTAGCAAAGTCAGCATATTTATTTTTACATTTACATTTTATACTAATTTATTAAATCTTAATTTCGAAACAAGTTCTTACAGTGTATATTAATCGCTCTTGAGACACCCCAGATGGAATCAACGAGAGAGGGAGAGAGAGAGAGAGAAAGAGAGAGAGAGAGAGGATTATCAGTGTCTTGCTTAAGGACACTGCCACTACTTGGGCACTGGTTGGGATCGAACTCAGGACTCTCTGATCCTGAGGCGAACGATGGTTGGAGTTATGGTCCTATTTTGACCATTTTGTACACTATCCAAATGGTGCTGCAGGATATTTGTTACTCCTTGACAGGATCAGTTTCTGTTCAGGTATAGAAAGTAAGCAGATATGAGTTTTTCTTTTCAGATCATTCTCCTTGTGGACTGGTTAGGTTGGTGCAAAGCAGGTATTATACTTTAGCATTATTTTCCATTTATTGATGCTTGTTAGTTTAATATAAAATAATTATTATCTGTTGTCATTCACTGCAAGTTGCTTTATTAACTCAATTGATTGGTATACTCCAGAAACCAACACTAAATTTTATACACATTAACCTCCATCCAGTTAAAATCAGTGTGTCAAGATTATTTAAAGGCAGGTTCATTCTTAATCATGCATTTTGTAACTGAAAATGAATTCTAACACAATCACTGTCTTTCAAAATATCCTTTTCCAAATTGATATACAATTGTACACAGGTAGAAAATATACCTATTTCAAAGTTATTTGTATGATGTACAACATGTGTGCGTTATGTCACAGAGTATGTGGGATGTTATCCCGAGACACCAGACTCGCGGCAGCTGGCAGCTAACCCGGGTAACTACAATATCAACAACACAGGCATTGACATGTGCATGTTGCAGTGTAGAGAACTAGGATATGGGTAAGTTTTCACAGACTTGATATACCAGTTTTAATCTTCATGTTGCTGATTTGATAGTATATACTTTGTTTTTACCTGGCACTCAAATTTTATACCATGATAATTTCATTTCTCAAAAGCATGAATGAGAATATTACTTTAGTTTTGATAAACAAACACAGAATCACTATATCAAAGTAATATCACCTTCACAAACAGCATACCACACGGTTCTCAGTCTACCCAGCTGTAAATGGGTAGCAGTGATGAAAAACTCGCTCAATTCAACTCCGCCGCCGCAGCCTCTCTCTCACGAGCGTGATGACATCTGGAATGAGTGTTCGAGCCAGCAATTCAATAAGCTATGGAGCTTCCTTTGAATCAAACTAAAATTTTGTATAAACTAAACATGTCAGAATATATTAAGGGTGATAAAAGATCGAGTGTTGGGTAAATACTTACCCACTGTAAGTGTAATTGGTAAAAAGACTGATTTTGTTGAAATTAGTAATTAGTAGTTAGTAATAACAAATTGAAGTGACACATTTTGTAGGAAGTTCTCGAAGTGCATGAATATTTAAGGTACATTGGGCCTTTTTTAAGGCTGTAAACATGTGGTGTAGAGAGTTTTACCCGATATTACCAGAAGGGATGTTTTGATGGTTTTATTCTGTTGTAATCCTTATAATGCAAGCAACTATAGTATATTAATGAATATTATCTATTTTGCTTTCAGGTATGCTGGGTTAACATCTGGAGTACTGTGTTTCTGTGGTAACACATTGACAGAGTCTCCAGTGTCTGACTGGTTTTGTGACCTACCATGTTCAGGAAAACCCTCAGAAAGCTGCGGCTCAGTGGCAGCTTACATGAATGTGCACGAGATATACGGACAATCCTTGCCGTTGTCTGGACTGGAGATACAAAATCCAGGTCAGTGGCTAGGACAGGTTGCAATGAAAAAAATAACTATCAAAATAATTTAAGTAAATAGAGTATTTAATTAATTTCTAGTCAAAAGTTCTACATTTTCATTTTTCAGGCTTCATAGAAACGTATAACAGTACGCAGTTTACATTTGTTGTAACTGGAGGGGATGTGGTAACTATTGCTGGAAGTATGTCAAATGGTGGTGGACAATTCACCCTACCTCCCTCACAGACCAATCTACAGCATCATGTAAGGACACCTGGAATGTTTGTGTTGGAGGCCATTGCTTCTGATAGTCTCAATGTCACTGTTAGAAACAGCAGTGTTTTACAGGTAGGTCATGTTAAATCAGGTTTTATTTCTGTGCCTTTAGTACATGTTATCAGTAAAAAGCATATAAGATGACATACTCTGTGGTTGTTGTGGTTGTTTTTCTAACTGTGTGAAATTACGCCAGTTCACTGATTCAGAGTCAACTGACTGTTGTATGTTGCTTTTTTGCCAACACCAAACCATCATATATTAAAGCCATACTAGTTGATACTAGTTGATACCAGTCCTTGGACTATATCAAAGAGCCATGATTGATTGTATTAGTCAAAAGTCATTGACATGGAGGCATAAAAGTTTATTCTAGCATAAAATGTGTTGTTTTTGCCCATTTTGCCAACGTTTTAACAGGAGGAGAAATGTGTGTTAAGAGAGAGATTCACGAGCTGTTATTTACAATTAGGCGCATTACAGAGCCATTTTAAATAAGTCAACTCAGGATATTTTAGTGCCCTCACCCTAATGGGCTCGGGCACCAACCATACCTCGAGAATCCTCAGATGTTATGACACGAAAAATGTTTGTTAACCCTACATAGTAGTTCCAAGAGCATGGCATACATGCTAGTCTTTAATATTCCGTAGACCCTAAGATAGAGCCATACTGATCTACTGTGAGTGGATTTTTAAACTTTCTCTGTTAAAGAAGACTGTTTTCATTTATTTGTATAAAGTTTATGAGTTGCATCATTTTTGTATTGTTTTCATTTCAAGGCTGAGACACGTATCAAGGGTGTGATGTTAGACTGTCCATCAGTAGTGTTGAGTGGAACCAGGTTTGATTGCTATGTGACTATATCGCAGGGAACCAGTATCAGCTCTGTGGCAGACCTTGGGGATGGAACTGTGATACCACTGAGATCACCAGGTAAGTTTCACTGTATTTGCTGTGGATTGCTATTAACATGCACAGTTAGGTAGTTCACAGTTTGGATAGGTAAAAAGTTGAAGTAAAATGATAGTTAGGTTTGATACATGGTTAGTTAATGTACGTACACACAGTTGGGTTTGGCACAATCAAGTAAAGTATTCAGTTAGATTTTCTGGCACACAATGAGGTTTTCTACAAAGGTTGAAAGGGTACATGCACAGTTCGATTTCCGGCATTGTTAGATAAAGGGGCATAGTTAGTTAGTATAAGATACAAAGTTTAAACTAGGTACTCTGGTTAGGCTGAGAACTTGTAGTTAAGAGGATGTGTCATGAAAATCTTTTTATTGGTATTTTCTAAATTTGTTACTGGTTATACATTAATTGACAGAGGTTATACATTGGCAGAGATTTTACATTGACTAAGGTTTTACATTGACAGATTGCCAAAGTTACACTGCTGGTCAGGGGTCAGGTATTGTATCAGGAGAAATGCATCCAGGTACTTCACTGTTGTACCTGCTATCAGGGGCGGAGTTCAGACAGAATGGTACAATTGTTGGCTTCTCATACACATCTGAGGCTACAGGCACAATTACTGTACAGGTATAATATAAATAAGGATATTTCACTCGATTGCTGTTATATACTATATTAATCAGAATAATAAAACAATGTTATAACAGAAATATACTGCACACTTGTAATACAATTCATGCTCCAGTCATCCAACATTAGTCCTGTATCAATAATTATCTTTTTGAACATTTCAGGTATACAGACCATACTGTTCTAATGTTGGGGAGATATTTTGTGGAAAGTCTTACTCGTGCATCTCTGTGAATGACTCATGCTACCATCAGGCTGTAGGAGAGCACTGGAAACACCGCTGTGGACCAGATGCGATATACAGTATAGCAAGAAGGCAATGTGTTTACCGAACTACTGGACAAATGGTGGTAAACTCTACAAATAGAGCACAGTTTGGAAGTTTTGAGCTAGTAGGAGAGCTCTCATTAGTGATCAGTTCAATAGGACGTAGATTTTATCAGGTATGAATGAAGAAATTTGCATTCCTTAGTAGTTAGATTAAACCAATAGATTTAGTTATAAGTTACAAATTGACCTACAAAGCTTCCTTCTTGTACTAACAGTTGAAACCTTTTTTATAAGTTACATTATTCTGAATAGAACTTGAGGCAGGGAGAGTCAATGCTCATCATGGTATTTTGATATGAGAAGATGAAAATCAGTGTATATCGCTCTAATTTGATATTGCAGGCCAAAGGATTGTTGTGTTTCACAAGATTCCTTCTGTACCTGTTTATTTAATATTGAAAAGCAGTCACAGTATGTGTACAGTGTGTACATTTTTGGCACAGGTTCCAGACAGTGATGTATTGAGTGTGCTCCCAGGAGATTTCCTTGCTGTGAAGGAGGATTCTGCTAGACTTCAGCTTGTCAATACAGCATCGTCTGCTTATGAGTATTACTTCAATGTGGACTCAGACTCAGCATGGCCCAGCAGGTCTTCCAGCGGTTACAATCTGATGTTTACTAGCTCTGATCCCACACTTTCCGCCGCTCACGCAATACGTGCATATGTTGTTAGGCCGGTACGCATGAAGTTCAGGCACATGTACATCGAACTACAGTCTGTCACACATAATATATCAGTGTCTACAACAAACAACATCTCCTCTCTGATTGCTACCAGTAGTATAGAAGTGCAAATGTCTGTTGAAAATGTCACTATACTTAGCAACTATACAACAGGTAAAGACTTCTCTTTCATTCTAGCTGTGTTTATCATTACAAGGTGAATATGTTAACTAAATGGCAGTATTGTTATCTGTTTTCATGGTTATGTATATATGTTTACATTATTTTGAATGTTAACAAGTAACACTTATGTTAATTAAAGAGCTCAGATTTGAGTATACATCAGTCATATGTGTGTTTAATTCAAACATTTACTTTCATGATCTTAATACTTGTCAAAGGCCAGAAATAGATGGGTTGATTTTGTGTTGATACATTGTTGTAGCGATGACTAATGCCTCAGTTCTGCTGGTGTTGGCACCACACCCTGGCTCAGATGTCATGTACTTCTGGGACTTTGATGATGGCAACTTTAGCATTGGCACCAATAAGAGTGTAGAACATGTGTGGACATCAGCTGGCATATATAACATCACAGTGCTTGGGTATAACAACTTTAGCTCAAGCTTAGCATACGTAAGTGGCCTTTCTACAGTTACATAAATATTTGTTTTTATTTTTTATACTAATTTATTTACTCTAGATTCCGAAACAAGTTCTTATAACTCAGCTTAGTCACTCTCGAGACTCACTCCAGATGGAATCAGCCTCAAAGACAGAGAGGCAATGTGGAGATAAATGTGTCTTGCCTAAGGGCACTACCACAACTTGGGCACTGGCGGGGATTGAACCCAGGACTGTGTGAATTTGTTATCCACAAATAACTTGTTACAAATCAATGAAATATTTATTAAAACTCATTTATTAATCCCTACAGATTTATAGTAAGTAGACTTTTTGATGTGCTGGTTAGAAATATGCTTGTAAATTGTAACTATGGAACACTTTACTTTTGGTTAAAGAACTTATCAATAAATGTAAACCTTGTAACAGTTAAGAATTATACAAAGGAATGTTACACGGAAATAAAATATTACCATTTTGCAATTTGAAAGTTAGATGAAGAAATCTTAAGAAATGGCAAAGTTATAGCCAACATTAAGTTTTCATGACAAAATCTAAGTAAAAAAAGGGGGATTATAATAAATTGTCAAATATGACCTTGACCTACAAAATTTGGTGGCATCATGACCCTTTGGTAAAATTGATGAAGAAATCTTAAGAAATGGCAAAGTTATAGCCAACATTAAGAATTTAGTGCTCACAGGAACACGAGTCCTGTGAACAAAAGGTCGTAGTTGACAGGTTGTCTGTATTTACCTGTATGTTCTTTCTCCCAGCTAGTTAGTCTTAACAGGGTGGCTTTTTATTAAAGTTTTTTCATACAGGTGTGACTGTGCATTATTGGGGACTGAAATATATTTTTGCCTATCAGGTTTTGTCTAGAAAAGGTTGTGCTAGCAAACTGGTCTACAAATCTATTACTGGGGTATTCATCAAATCATAATGTTATATAAGAGACAGTTCTTTTTTCAAAAGCAGAGAATCACAAAATGGATCTTAATTTAAGTTATGTATGTTTTGCTATATTTGAGTTCAGAAATATTGATTTATTTGTACCTCATACACTGAAATATAATAAGCATTAGGTAAATTTAACATACTGCTGGCAGTGAACTTTGCAGTGAACTTTGCTTGTGTGACAAGTAAACATTGTTCAATGAAGCAAACTTGGACCATTATTTGGTCTAGAATAGCAAACAACTTATTAGTTTTCTTCCACTAATATATTGAACAAATTATCAGAAAGGAAGGCTAGAACATAGTGCATGTGTACATTACCTTTAACACACTGAAACTTTGCTTCTTCAGATTTTAATAATTTGACTTTTCATAACCCCTGTAAAATGAAGTTTACAAGGGAGTGTACTGAAGTCAGCTTGTCAGTATATGTCCATGATTTTGTGTGTGTCCATCCATGTGTGAGCATGTGTATGCATCTGAGATCACGAATTAATTGAAGACTTTTAAATCTGTGATCACACTCAGCTATAGAAGTATAAGGAATCAAATTCCAGCAGGAATACTTCATGCATGTACACAGTCTGTCAGGGTTGTTTTTCAAGGTCATACATTGCTTCTAATTATTTGTTTCCAGATGATACTGATAGTTCAAGATGAGATAAGAAACCTTACGGCTGAGGCTGAAAACATAGCTGCTGCAAGATACACACCTTTCTACATTACATGGAACATAACACAAGGTATGTGTTAGGTGCACAGCTTTCTTAGATACACACCTTTCATTGTTACATGGAAAATAATACAACATAGTGCTTAAAGATACACACTTTTCACTGTTTCATAGACTATAACAGAAGTGTTGTGTTAGATGCACTCCTGTCTGCATGGAGTATAACACAAAGCAGAAGTAAGGCACACCAGTTAATTGCTAACCTGGAATTTGTCATAAGATGGATTGAATTTGCAACACCCACACCACTGGAATTACACCTGCATTGATTTTGTTCTGTTCTACAGAATAATGTAGAATTGTACACACACACACAAAAAGTTTCAGTAAGACTTCTTTTATTTAGCTTTTCCTGATAAATTACACTGTAAATACATGTAGCAAGTTCCCTCTAGAAGTTGAGGCTTACTTTTGGAAGGACCTAGGTTATAAGCAAAAGATGAATCACAAAGAGATAGTGGACATGATGCACAGATTAATGTATGGTGCAGATATGCACATTTTGATTGTCCCTAATTGTTGTATTATGCTTCCCACCTAAGGAGAAAACATATAGTTTCCTCTTGTGGTCTGTTTGTCTGTCTGATCAAATAATTTGGTACCTTTCTGGCTGTGAGGGTAACAGGTAATTTATTCTCTTTTTTATTTATTTGGTGTTTTTGGTTTGTGTGACTTAAAAGAATCTGTCAGCTTTATCGTGTATTGCTAAACTGCCTACTGAATTTAAATCAAATTTGGTAGGAAGCATCACTTAATATGAGCCTAGACTAAACCCCTTTCTGGATTTTGATACAACTAGGCAGAAAGCATCATAATGAAGTCTAATAGTCCATATGTGATATTATAGTTTGTGGTCTTGTGACATCAAAAGTCATCAAAGGCCAAGGAGGTCACGAGACCATTTAATAAATATTCTTACCATGCTTCATCTGGTAAACCCATTGGTGGAGTTTGATTAGATTTAGCAGTAAGCACCAGTAGGAATTGCAGTTGCTTATATTTTGCATTGTTGTCACTATGTCTTGCTTGTGCTTCGCCTCCTAAGCACTTGCTGGATTTTGATGATCTTTGACAGGAGCATCAGTATGGTGTTGTGTTATGCATACAATTACAATAGTGGGTTACTATGTCAGTCAAAGGTCAAGGTCACAGGGACCTGACAATATACTTTCATGATTTCTTTCTCCTGTATAAACTTTCTTGTTTCACTGATTGCAATTTCTGTTAAAGTCAATTCTGGTTTGAAGCAGTTGGACATACTTTTTGTGTCAGTTTTCTGCCAACATAAACATACTTTTAAATTTTGCATGCAAGCTACTATCATGGTCATATCTCAAAGTATTCAGGGGTATTAGACAAGCATGTTTGGTAACTCTTGACTGAATTTAATGCAAATTATGGCCCTTGTTGGACTTATAAATTTTGGTTAAAGTTTTGCATGCAAGCTACTATCATGGACATAACTCAGTAGCCAGTGATTGGATTTATTTTAAACTTCATTAAAGTCTACAGGTATTTCTGATTATCAATTCAAAAAACTATGTACTGATTTATTACAAATTATAATCCTTGTTGGTCTTAAACATTTTGGTTTAAACTTTTGCATGCAGGATGTAATTTTTGTGTACAAGTTACTATCATGCACACATTTCACTTGGATAAAGTATTCAAAGGCATCAGACAGTCAAGTTGGATAATTTCTTACTAAATTTAATTCAAATTATAGACCTTGTTGGACCTAGGCATCATACATGCCACCAAGGATTGAGTTAATGCAAAATCAATGGGTTTTTGGATGACTCGACAGGAGATATTTTTTTAGCAGGAAATCGTGCATTTTTAAGGACGTATTTGACATATTTTGCATATTAACATATCAGTCTTGATAATTATATGAATATAATTTGAGCAACTTTAAGCTTTTTTGATAGAAATGTTTTAAATGTATTAGCAAGATGTTTCGAATAGTCGAGCATGTGTCAGCTGACAGCTCTTGGTTTTATTCGGCATGTATATTTTCATGCTACAGGCAGTGATGTGAGTTACCTTGTTGACATGGGAGATGGAAGTATCTACAATTTCACCTATGGATATTCAGACATAAATGACACGGAAGCTAACTGTACTAAAGGAAACCTCACTTCTTACTGTGGCTCAATTCAAGGTGGGTTCTCTGGGAAAAGGTACAATTCTATAAAAACCTGATTTTACAAAAAAAAATGTGTTAGATACATTACAATTAGACACCCAATGAAAACTGTACCACACAAAAAGGCTGAATAACAAACAGATTAAAACTTTCTAAGTAAACACTGGTATGCCTTTCATAGTTGTTCTAAAACAGAATCTGAAAAGTGACCTAAAAATAAACCCCAATTGAAATCTGTCTTACCCACATTGTGAGTCAACAATGAGTTCTTTTAGTTATCTTAATAATACATTTTTCATTTGAATAAAATAACTTGTGAAGACATATTGAATTTTCTACTTTCTGTGCTTTTTACAGGGTACACAGGTTATTTATGGCACAACTTTACTGAAACAGGAGTGTTTGATATTGAGATAGTTGCATATAACCTCATCTCAGTCCTTAATGTGACCTTGACATTACCTGTACAGATAGTGATTGAAAACTTCACCATATATGATGTAGATGCTATACCATACGGACAAGTGAATACAGCAATGACCCTAGGTGTTGATGCAGGCTCGGACATGAATGTCACAGTGACGTTTGGCAACACATCACTCGACACTGCATACATTCTTGACAGTGGAGCCGGCGAAGCTGTAATACTTGACTACAATTACCATGGTTATGGCTACTACAACATCTTTGGCAATGTCAGTAACCTGGTGAGTGAAGAACAGAACTTTACAACAGGTGTATGGGTTGACTATCTCATCACTAATTTAACTGTAATGATTGACAGACTGTATGTGCCAGTGCAAGAGGCTACTACAATAAGCATTGAGATGTCTTGGTGCTCAAGATTTAACACTACTGTCAGTTACGGTGATGGTACACTCAGTGTTACATATTACAATGAGCTGTTACTTTCACCTGAAATTGTAACAAGCAATCACTCATACGCTCTACCTGGAACATACAGTGTTTTTGCAGAAATTGATAACCCAGTAGACTACTTTAACGATACCTATACAATAGTAGTACAGTATCCAGTGAGGAACCTTGAGTCTACCTCAACCACTCCACATGTGTTACAACATGGATCTTCTGTTCAAGTCCCATTCAATTTAACCTTTTTAGGTGGTGTAGAACCTGCATCAGATGCAATATTAACAGTTGACTTTCAAGATGGCACACAGACAGTTGATACATTTAATGTCACAGATCCAGATCCTATAATATTTGCGATGTGGCATACATATAGTAGTGCAGGAACCTATAATGTATCACTCAATGTCTCAAACCTTGTCAGCTGGATCACCCTGTTTGAGGTAGTGGATGTAGACGAGATAATCTATGGACTACAGCTGACCTCTGACCCTGTGTATGTGATAGCCAATCAGCATGCAAATATTCTGGCAGAAATGTCAGGTGGCAGTAGGGCCCTGTGCACGTTCACTTTTCAGGACGGCACTCCTGATCATACAGACAGCTGCTCAAGGTCCCAGCCAGCTTCTGTAAACCATACATTTGTTACTCCAGGAGTCTACAATATTTACCTTTTTGCAAACAATTCTGTAAATTATCAATCTACGGTTTCAACAACGGGACCAATAATTGTTCAGAGACCAGTACTTGGATTTAGTACTGTCAGCCTAACCAAGGTCAGCTATATTGGACCACCGTTCACCATTGATTATCTAGTTACACATTCATTTGAAGTTAGATTTGACAACAGATTACTGTTGCCTACAAACGCATCTTACCAGATAGATTTTGGGGATGGGATTGTTACAGCTGTTGAACTGTTACCAAGCACAGCTCTAGTTGTAAATCATGTACCTAACCAAGATCTAATGCTCAGTTTTGATCATACATACACCAGGGGAGGTAACTATTCAGTGGATGTAAAAATCTGGAATCTTGTAAGTCTTGAGACATTTTCTGACACCTTAGACATTTATGAAATTATTTCCAACCTACAGGTAACAGTATATGACTTTGATAATGTAACTAACATTAAAAAGTTAGGAGGTGGTACGTTAAATGACTATTTTGCGCAAGAACATCGTGTTTGGTTCCAGGCATCATATGATCGTGGAAGTCACATGACATTTAACTGGATATATGATGACACAACTAGTGACAGTATATACTACGAGGATTATGCTTTGCATAAATATGACAGTATTGGCTCCTACTATGTACAACTGTATGCTTCAAACATGATCGGAAGTGCCAATGTGAATGTTTCAATACATATTCACAAGGGTTGTTATGACATTGCCATATCAGCCAACACTCCTAGACCGAAGAACACAACGTTTGATTTCCCAGTGTACCCAGGTAATATTGCAACAGATGGCTGTTATATGGTAGACTTTCAGGAGGAAACTGCAGTGCCAAGCAGATATCAGTTCTTTGGTGACTATAGCTACTGTTCCTCTATCCCAGAGTGGGCTGCACTTCTAGATGCAAACATTGGACATTTCATTCATTTAACATCCTCTGATTGGGAAAACCGAAAAATTTCAGCAAGTATCACAACAAGCTCAACAACAAGTACAACAACAGGAAGTACATCAACAACAAGTACAACAACAGGAAGTACAACAACAGGAAGTACAACAACACAAAGTACAGCAACAGGAAGTACAACAACACAAAGTACAACAACAGCTGCAACAACTACTTCAACAACACTTTCCAGTACAACAACAACTTTAGCACCATCAACAACAACAGCATCAACAGAGTCTCTTGCAAAATGGAATGAAACCATTACGACTATTTATATGGTTCCTGGACTGTATGTTACACAATTGACGTGTAAAAATCGAGTATCAGAGGAGTCTACCTCATGGACAACAGGGGTCACGAAAGGTCCCTGCTGGTGGCCATATGTGAATCTCACTACACCAAACAAGTGTGAGCCGCCATTCTGTGACACTGTATACACTGACATGAGAACATCGTATCGTTCTGAGAAGCTTATTGTTTACTCAGATGTGAAAATTAATTGCACAGCAACAAAGATAGCATACTACTGGTGGAGAGTTTTCAAGCAAAATGCATGGGGAAATGAGACAGAAATAACAGATTTGAAAGATGCTGATGTCTTTTCTATAGGTGCCAGAAACTTGATTCTCGATGGTAATACTTTAGAATATGGGTTTTACCGTTTCTGGTTGAACGTGAGTATGGATCAGTTAATGGGTATGTATACCATTGACACTATCTATCTTAGAATCATTGCAACGCCATTAGTAGGCGGAATAGCTGGTGGTGAATTTGTGATGCGACGCTGGGGAGACCTGATTCCTATGGAGATTGATGGTAGTTCACTTTCATACGACCCTGACATGGAGGATCCAAATGATAAGACTGGTATGGAGTTTATATGGCTGTGCCGAAGGCTGTGTGAGGGATGGCCAAAACAGTATGATGCAGAATTTAATGTCAAAAGGAGGATGCCACCAAACAATTGTACATATCAGGATCCCACAGACAGAGGCTGCAACAAGATAGACAAGTTTGACTCTTCAGGTGATTGTAGATTTAATGTTACACTGTTTAAATTGGAGGAATGTGTCCACTTACAATTTGTTTTTCATAAGAAAGGTGAATAAACCATTTAGAAAACAGTTTAGATTACAACTGAATTGCTTATTACTAGTGCTTCACACAGTGTAGAAATAACTGCCTCCAGTCCAGTAATTGCTAAGTAATTTGACAAAGTCAAAAAACACTTGTAACATAAACAGCTCGAGCATTTTTGTTGTAATAAATTGATTTCTATTTGCAATTTTGAATTTATGCAATTATTGATTGACCCATAATAACAGTTTGCTCCCATTTTGACTATTGTCAATGCATTGCTGTGTTTCTTGTTTTCTGATGTAAAACTTTTTGAACACCTAAATATATTAACAGGCTGATACGGTGAATACATGTAAAATGTGGGCACAGAATTCTGTGATATTTAATTAACTGCAATTTCGTGAATACTTCATATGTTTTATAAAAACTGGTTACTGGTATGCCAGATTTTCATTAGGTCTAAAATGTGTGCATTAAATCACTGAAACAACCACTATTAGTGCCCATGTATGTAGTACATGTAGTGGTTTCAGTTATATGGCCTATTAATCTTACATAACTTTTGATAGTAATATTATTATCTGTGTACCAGTATTCATAAGTAAAACCATGTGTGCATGTATTTGATGTAGGACGTGTTCAAAATGCTTCGGGTCCTATCCTTGAGATGATGACAGGAGAGATGTATGAGTCAGACTCTGTTGAGATACGACTCGTTGTTAGAAAAGATGGCAGAGTTGCAGACGCTTATATAGAAGTGTATATTTCTGCTGGTGACCCACCAATTTTTGGCATCCAGTATGTATGAATTTAATTGTTTTTATGCCCCAGAAGGGTGGCATATTAAAATGGCACCGTCTGTCCGTTCATTTGTCCGTCTGTGCATCCGCCCTTATATTTTTCCGTGTTTAGGTTATAACTTTGTCATACATTGAAGGATTTTAAAATTACTTCGCACAAATGTTCAGCACATCAAGATGATGTGTCGCATGCAAGACCCACGTCCCTACCTCAAAGGTCAAGGTCACACTTAGAGTTTGAAAATAATGGAATCCTGTATACATTGTATATGCACACATTTGTGTCTGGACTGTAGCTTTGTCATGCATTGAAGGATTTTAAAATAACTTGGCACAAATGTTAAGCACATCAAGAAGATGTGTCACATGCAAGAGCCACGTCCCTACCTCAAAGGTCAAGGTCACACTTAGAGTTTAAAAAAAGTAAAAATTGACCCCACCCAGGGGTCACTTGATTTTATAAAGGCTTATAAATATTTTAGGAAAGACTTTAAAAATCTTCTTCTCTGAAACTACAAGGCCTAGAGCTTAGATATTTAGCATGTATTATTGCTAGTGGACCTCTACCAAAATTGTTCAAAGTATGACCCACAGGTCAAAATTGACCCTGCCCTGGTGGTCACTTGACTTTACATATGCTTATAAGGGGAAAACTTTAAAATCTTCTTCTCTGAAACCATAAGGCCTAGAGCTTAGATATTTATCATGTAGCATTGCCTAGTTGACCTTCATCAAGATTGTTCAAATCATGACCCCTTGGTCAAAATCGAGCTGGCCTGGGGGGTGGGGTCACTTGATTTTACATAGGCTTATGATGGCAGAACTTTAAAACTCTTCTTGCCTAGAACCATAAGGCCCAGAGTTTAGATAATTTGAATGTAGCATTATTAAGTGATTCTCTATGAATATTGTTCAAATCAGGACCCCCCCCTCCCCCGCCTGGTATAAAAAAACCTTTTGCTATTGTTGACCTTGTGTTATAGTCAATGGTAGCCAGGTGTGCCATATAGGGCCATCTTGGCCCTCTTGTTAAATATATCTCAGATCTCATACTGTGGCTTGCCTGCATGATTTGTAACATAAGAAGGTCATTTTATGTGATAATAAATGAAATCAAAACAGTCAAACCCAATTAACAGGCATACAGTTTTTAACCTTTTCATTTTTTGTGTTGTCATTTGTTTAGGTGTGTAACAAATTGTGGACATAATGTGAATCCTGACAGCAGATTTGGGCTGAAGTCAGTGATTGAGGGCTGGACAACGGGCGTATATTTCTATTATGTGTAAGTACATCTTTAACATCTTTATATTTTACCTAATTAGAGTGTGTATATAGACTGAATAAGACTTGTGGAAGTTAAACAAGAAAAGGTTACTGTGAAGGGGCAAATCTATTAAAATTAGGGAGGAGGTTGTGCATATCCTTGGTATTGATATGCATATCATGGTTTATAAACTTTTGTATACATCTAATTATCTGTATATCTATGCAACATGTTTGTTTTAACCATGTTTGTACATCTGTGATAAACTGAAATAAATCTATCTATCTATCTATGACCTATTGCCTTCCTCCTTTCCCCAGACCTGAGCTATTACACCTTTGATCTTTCACTGAACTACCAGTATTCAATACTTTTTCAGGAACTATGCTGTTTTCATAAAACTTAACTTTTAGTTAGAAAATACATTTTTGTTTAATTGTAACATAGAATGCCAGTATATTTTCATTTTTGAAAATGCTCGTACATCTTCAGGTGGAAATTGTATGGTTCCTACGGAGATAGGTCAACTCGTGTTTTGATAGACTACAGTTCCTGGGAGCTTTACACTAGCACCGGGATTGCAGGACCTAGCATGGCAATGTTACCAAACTACCCATATCCTTCTTACCCTTATTTTGAACTGGCCTTGAAGATCTGGAGATGGGGTCAAAATGAAGCAAACTACGGTATTGTTTGAATAAGTTATTCAGTGAAATCTATCTTATCCTGTTTTTATGGAAAACAGCCTTGTCCAATAAGGACAGTGAAATATAAACATGTTGTATAATATATGTCATAAAATGTATAATAGACAATTTAGTTTATATGTAAACCTGCTTGAACCAGGAATGTGAAAGTGGTCTCAAAGACTGCTGGTTTTCACTATACCAGTCTTAGCTAACTGTATGTACAATTACACCCAATAAACTGTACAATTCACCTTCAGTTTATCCTACAACACTGACAGTTATACATAATATAGATTACATAGTCATGGAGAGGGAATACAGGACAAACCATCTGGTTTGTAGAGGAGCCAATTTTTAGATGTACAAGTTTGATTCTACTAAGGTTCTATCCTTGACTTGCAGTTTAAAAGTTGAGCATGAACTACTGGCTAGTATCTTGTTTCCCTGAATTTATGTGATTTAATTAACATTTACCATTGACAAAGATTTTCTCTGTGACCTTTAGGGCTTGCAGAGAAGAGATTTTCCATTAACAAGAAGCCATCTGGTGGAGCCGCTGATGTGAATCCTAGCAGTGGTGTAGAATATGAGACAAAATTCTATGTGAGGGGATATAACTTTAATGATACAGACGATGGTCTGTCGTTCCGATACAAGTTTGGATATAAACTAGACACCAATTCTCCCACCACATGGTTTTATGAAGGAAGTATGTCTAGTTTTCTTTTCCATATTGAATCATATTTATTGCACTGGAATAAAATCCTTTTTTTCATTTTGCTTTAAAAGTTTGAAAGTTGTACACATGTAGAAGATGATATGCCTGTACAATATGAGGTATGCTTTGATATGAATGCAATATACAACTAAACTTGCAAAGACTTAGGTTTAGTTCTTGCAACAAAATCCTGCCCCCCATTACATTGAGAGACTTGGAACAATGATACACGGCAATGTGAAGTTGTGCCCAGCATAAAGAATTATAACTCTTTGACACGGACAGCTGAGCTATCTCCACTTTCCCACTTCTGTAAAGGCATAATTTACAAAATTTTGTCTGGAACATATCTCAAAAAGTATTGAAGGTATTTAGTTTATACTTAACATGATGATAGAGGTCATTGGGAGGAAGTGCTTTATTGGAAGTATAACTCTATTTGATCCTATATTTGAGTTATCCCCCTTTATGTAAAAAAACTTGTCCAGAGCATAACCCGAAAACTGTATAAGGGATTGACTTGATACTTCGCAGATTGACAGAGGCTATTGAGAGAAAGTACAGTGACTAAGAACCATAACTCTAATCACCCTATGTTTTAATTATCTCCCTTTATGTAATATGCTTGTCTGGAGCATAACTCAAAATGTAATTAAGGTATTAAGTTGAGATTACACACATTAATACTAAGAGGACATTCAGATGGAGTTCAGTGATTAAGTACATTAAATTTAGCTTACTTCTTTGTTGAGTTATCTCCCTTTATGTAATATGCTTGTCTAGAGCATAATTTAAGAAGTATTTAAGGTATTAAGTTGAGACTTCTCACATAATTAAAGGACATTCAGACTCATCAGTCAGTCTGTACTTCTTTGTCTGAAATATAACTGCATAAGTATTAAAGAGAATTACTAGAAACTCTCATACAGTGAGAGAGTACAATGAGAGGAAGTGAGGAGTACAAGAACCATAACTTTACCTATCCTAATTTATTAATTATCACCCTTTATTACATGATCTTGTCTGGAGCAGAACTCTTAAAGTGCTTAAGGAAATTTGTTAAATTTGCATACAGTGAGAGAGGACATTAAAGGAAAGTGAAGTGCTCAAAAATCATTACTCTACCTTGCATAATGTTTTAATTATCCCCCTTTTGGACATTTTCTTGTCTGCAGCATTTCTCTAAAAGTACTAAAGGAAGTTTGTTCAAATTGCACACTATGAGAGGGGACTGTAAGGGAATTACTTAAAACTTCATACAGTGGTAGAGCACAATGAGAGTAAGTGCAGAGTTAAAGAATCATAACTGTGCCTTGCCTAATTTTTTAGTTATCCAAAAATTAAAACAGTTACCGGTAAGAAAATGTCCCTGAAAATTTTGTGTTTGTCATCTGTATTAATCCAAAATTTATGAGTGGGATTCCTTCACATTTCTATAAAATATTATTAAGTGTTGCAATGTTTTTTTCCTAAAGCAACTAATAATAATGGTGGGAAAGAAGCACCATTTCCTGCAGGATATGATCACCGTAGTAACAGAGTTGATGTGCTTGTACGAGCCTATGACCTCAGCGGAGCTTTTAAGGATGTCTGGACTTTTGTTACGGTAAGTGATAGTTATGCATCCTATAAAATGTTGAATATCAGTTCATAGCTGTATGCATTCATTTATCATGCACTTGTTTGTATGAGGCAGGAATATCATGAACAGATTTTGAACAAACTTCATAAAAGTGTTTACTGTATCACAAGAGATGGTCAAGATCACACTTTTGATTTCAACCCTATAATGTAGGGTTATATTTCAGTGTTTGGGCTGTAACTTCTACATGCATCGACTGATTTTGAAATCACTTAATGTAACTGTTGCCCATATGTTGCCCAGGGTGTATCATGCTTAACCAGGGAAGCTACCTTGAAGGCCAAGGTCACACTTTGGGTTCAAACCTGTAATATAGGGTTATATACAAGTTTTTCATTTCCAGACTGCAACTTTTACATGCATTGTCAGATTGCGTAATAGATTCACATAGATCTAGTTGTTGTTCATATCATACGGGTGTGTATTGCACAACAACCAGGGGGCTACCTTTAAGGTCAATGTCAAACTCAGTGCTCAGACTTGTAATATAGTGTTCACCTCATGGAGACAACATTCAATATCCATGTTTCAATCAGGCCTGTTCAAGGTCAAGGCTACAGTATTGGTAAAATGTCATGTGTCCATGTCTTACAAACCTTTTGAAGGATTTACTTGAAGCTTTAAATAAATATGAATCTAATGGAGTTAATACAAAGAATAGGTTTTCCAACCATGCTTTGCAAATGTTCAAAGTCACTCTTAAAAGTTAAAGATCACCAGACTGTATCTCCTTTACCCTTTGAAGAATTTTCATAAAACAAAATTAATGTTAATCTCATCATGATGACAAAGGTCAGGGTTACTCTTGGGTTCAAAGGTTATGTAATTATATCTTCCAAACCCCCTGAAGGATTTTCATGAAATTTTAGGCATACGTTCATCTCATCCATTCATATCCTGTTTGTGACTTTGTATTGCATGACAGAACTCCGACCTCTTGATAGTCCCCAACTGCTTTCTGTCCGTCATTCCGTTGGTTGCCCTCTGTCTGAATAACTGGATTATGCAATATCTCAAAGAAAGAAAAACAAAAGATAGAGGACATTGAGTAGATTTGTATTATTAAAGAACCATTACAGTTTGTTGCCAAATTCTTGAATTATCTCCCTGTATATAACAAAATCTTTATAAAAAAAGGTTAGACTTTGTCATCCAGACAACTTATACTTTCCTGAAGGTTTTAAACAGGTACGGGACTAATTGCTTGCAATACTCTATTAACTTGTTTTGGTGGTATTTTGCTTTATTCTGATTAAACTGTTTATTTTGGATATCTTGATTGATGCACAAAAAAAAGTAAGCTGCAGAGATGAAATCACAGTTTACAAGTATGCTATGAGGACTCTTAGACTAGCCAAATTAGTATATGATACCACATGTATTCATGTTGACTGTAAGTTGACTTGATTGTTTCAGACAGATAGTCACAGAATGATTCATTTTAGGTTACATCTCCAGACCAAGGGACAGTATCTGACATGCTGGTCAATGCCACACAAGATGGTGGTCTCATTGACAACCTGTTTGTGGGTGCTGACATTAAGGTGGCTCCTATATCTAACTGCATTGGCAAGTTCCTTAATGAAGAAGCCAGCACAGGAATGCCAGCCTCTGTCTTAACAACCAGTAAGTTTGTACAAGTACATTTTAAGCTCACTTGAGCCTTAACCTTCAGTTTGAGTGTTCAGATGTGAACATGATCCTCCTGTATGTATGGTAAAGGCAAAGTGTTTGTTTATTACAGTGTCATCTCTTCTTAAAGGGCCAGCCTTTTTACTTATGAGATACGTTCTTTTCTGAGCACATCTACCTCTCAAATCCTATCCTTTGATGCCAGCCACCAGGCAGGCTGGTATACAGTAACCATTATTTAATTAGCTGGCAGCTCACCAACCAGCCGTATCACAAAGGAGCTCAGCTGGGATTCAAACTTTAGATCTCCTGCTCCCTAGGCGTATGTGTGTTCTCTGGTCTGATTGTCACTGGACAGTTTGATTTAGAAACTTGATAGATTGCCACAAAACAGGGTGTGTTTACTACCGGGAGAGAGTTATTTTTGGTTTTCAAGGCACTGTACAAGATACAAATTGTGTCTTAGTTCCAGAGGGACCCTTTGCTCTTTTACATGTTAAATATATAGCATTCATAGTATATCCATACATCAGGCCTCAATTCAAGGTCTGATATAAGTGACCATTAGTTATATGAGTGTTTGTGGTGAACCAGGGGATCAAACCTGCGACTTAATGATTACTGGTCCAGGGTGTAACCACTATGCCATAGATCTGCTCCTTCTTACATTCTCTGAAGCACCCTTGTATGAGCTGTTTGCAGATTTTATGAAACAGAAATTTACTAAAGAGTGTCAATTTGGTTAAACAACTACAAATGACTTCAAATTTATGATTCAACAAAACTCGAAGTTGGATGTTTCAGTACTTCAAACAGAAATGTAAAATGATCTGTATTTTGTCATATAAGCCACAGCAGCAAGTGTGAATGGAAGTGGTAACCTGACAGATGCACAACTTGCAGACATTGCAGCACAATATGTAGAGGAAGGCAGAGCTCGCAGAGAAAAGGTAAGAACCTTCAAATATCTGACAATGAAAAGTTCTTGTATCTCGGGGCACAGTTGCTAGTGTAAAATTATAACTATAGGGTTCTGTTATCCTTAAGGCGAGGTCAAGGTCAGTGTTGCCATCATATATTGATGCACCACATAATGCACCACATAATGCACCACAAAATAACTGAAGGGATATATTGTTTAGTGATGTAAGACTGCTTAGAATCGATATTGCCGCACTGCTTCATTATTTGCAGTGCTAAAATGATGCTGGACTTTGTGGACTACAATACTCTCATGAAGGTTGATAGGAACATTTATTATCTAAATATTTCCTACTTTTGCACATTTCTGTTTAAGACACGTGAAGCCATCCTGTATGGGTTTGAACGTATTGCCCCGACAACCATGGAAGAGATGCAGACAACAAGTGCTGCCTTGGCAACTTTAGCAGAGAAAGACAATGAACTGTCTCAGGCGTCACAGGTAACATAACATACATAACAGAATTCATATGTGAACTTAGACATATAAATTTATCACAAAGCAGAAGCAAGGATTCAAACCTGCACCATACGGCACCATCTCCAAGCAGTACAAAGTAAGAACACCTTAGATGGCTCAGCCACTGTAACAACCCCAGAAAGGTTGTGCATATACCCAATATCTAAGTGACTTGCCCCAGTTTCACAAAAAAAACTTAAGTCATTGCTCAGCTGAGTAAATTAGTTTAAAGTCTCAATTGTTACTGAAAATAAAGATTTTTGCTATAAACCACTGTCTTCTGCAAATACTGACAAGTGTATAAATGTAATTAATGCTTAAATATGATTCTGACAAACTTGAATTCTTTAAACGAATAAACATTCAAGGGGCTGATAAGTGTTGAAATAAGTTGATTATGTTACTGAGTAATTACTTAAGCTTTTTCATGATGCATATCATGTACTTTTAATTGCTTCCAATTTGCTGTAATGAACTTGCAGGACAGTGCAAACAAAATCTTGGAAAACTACGCCAAGGTTCTGGACAAGGAGGTGTATGCATCAGCAGACGACATGGAGGAAGCTGCGTATACACTGATAGATGTCATTGGTGAGAGAACCACTCAGCTATTTCTTGGGGATTTTTTTCATTCAAATAGCACTACTTACCTTAGTGTATTTGAGATTGTGTTGGGGAATTTGTTTTTTGTCTGGAAAGTCTTTCCATCTGTGTTATGATATGTCCTCAGAGAAACTGCTGTCTCTGACATATTGTCTGTTATAATATACCCAGACTTTGTTTTCTTTTGTGTAATATTATACTACATATATATGTATCTGACATGATTTTTATTTATGTAAAGATTTTAAAGATATGGAGGATGCTGATATTTTGTTACATTAACCTTTCAGGTAAAATGACACAGGGTGCAGGTTACCTTGCTGATAAAGCCACCAAAGAGTCCAGTGATCTAGCCTCTACAATGATTGATGCTCAATCTGCTGCAGGAATTACAACCACGCTCACACCTACAACCACCATGTCAGTCGCGGAATACAATTACAGACAGGAGCAACTTCTTAATGCTAAAAATAAGGTAATTTATAATGTAATGTAATTTACACTAACTTATTTTTAAATTGGATAGCAAAATAGTTTCTTACAACTTATATTTATTGCTCTCCTGGCTGTAACTTTGTCATGCATTGAAAGCTTTTGAAATAACTTGGCAAAAATGTTCAGCACATCAAGACGGTGTGTTGCGTGCAAGACCCATGTCCCTACCTCAAAGGTCAAGGTCACACTAAGCGTTTGAAGGTCATGAATTCCTCTATATATGCACACATTCGTGTCTGGACTGTACTTTGTCATGCATTGAAGGATTTTAAAATAACTTGGCACAAATGTCTAGCTCATCAAGACAACGTGTTGTGTGCAAGACCCATGCTCCTACCTCAAAGGTCAAGGTCACACTTAGAGTTTAAAGGTAATGGAAACCTGTATATATGCACACATTCATGTCTTGACTGTAACTTTGTCATGCATTGTTTGATTTAAGAATTACTTGGCACATATGTTCAGCACATCAAGCCAACGTGTTGCGTGCAAGACCTATGTCCCTACCTCAAAGGTCAAGGTCACACTTAGAGTTTGAAGGTCATGAAATCCTCTATATATGCACACATTCGTGTCTGGACTGTACTTTGTCATGCGTTGAAGGATTTTAAAATAACTTGGCACAAATGTCTAGCACTTCAAGACAACGTGCTGTGTGCAATACCCACGCTTCAACCTCAAAGGTCAAGGTCACACTTAGAGTTTGAAGGTAATGGAAACCTGTATATATGCACACATTCATGTCTTGACTGTAACTTTGTCATGCATTGTTTGATTTAAAAATTACTTGGCACAAATGTTCAGCACATCAAGCCAACGTGTTGCATGCAAGACCCATGTCCCTACCTCAAAGGTCAAGGTCACACTTAGAGTTTGAAGGTCATGGAATCCTCTATATGTGCACACATTTGTGTCTGGACTGTACTTTGTCATGCATTGAAGGATTTTAAAATAACTTGGCACAAATGTCTAGCACTTCAAGACAACGTGCTGTGTGCCAGACCCCCGCTCCTACCTCAAAGGTCAAAGTCACACTAAGAGTTTGAAGGTAATGGAATCCTGTATATATGCATACATTCGTGTCTTGACTGTAACTTTGTCATGCATTGTTTGATTTAAAAATTACTTGGCACAAATGTTCAGCACATCAGGCCAACGTGTTGAGTGCAAGAGCCACGTTCCTACCTCAAAGGTCAAGGTCACATTTAGAGTTTATAGGTAATGGAATCCTGAATATATGCATCCATTTGTGTCTGGACTGTAACTTTGTCATGCATTGATTGATTTTAAAAAACCACGTCCCTACCTTTAAGGTCAAGGCCACACTTAGTGTTTAAAAGTAATGGAATACTGTATGCATGGTAACTCTGTCATGCATGGAAGGATTTTAAAAGTACATGGCACAATTATTGAGTACATGGAAAGGACACAGACTGTGAGCCACCTGTTTCAGGGACATTTGTCACTTGTGAGGGACAGCTCTTGTTTGACTGCAGAAAACGCAGAAATATTGTCACCGCAGAAAAAACATTCTATGGTTTTCAGTGTTTTATCCAAATAGAACACAGGGTTATAACCCAATAAACTCACTGTTTACTCAGTGAAATTATCAAAATCTTTTACCCAGATTAACATCAAAAAGTTGTACAATGTTAACTTTATTTAATAATTTAATTTCTATTACAGGCCAAAGCAGCTGCCCTACAGTTAGAGAATACATTACACAAAGTTATGGATACAGTTTCAAATCTGAAGGTTGCTGGAGAAACTAACATGATATTAGACACTCCTAAAATGACAGTGACTGTAGACAAGAAGCTCACACAAAATATAAATGATGGTAGATCATTATTCCTTATTTGTGCTGCTCATTTTTGTCCTGGTATAAGATATATTTGGCCGGACTTGCATGCATGCTAGGTTTCTCATCAACAGTTGTTCAAAGTATTACATAGAAGTTATTAGAAAAGCCCTAACTATTGTTATTAACAGACTGAATTGTATTATTATGTCTGCCCAAATAATGTAACACCAGGTAACACAAGCAGGCTATAAATTTTGTAATCCAGCCTGGCTAAGGCTTGCCCTAGGGTTTGCTAGATGTTGCTGTAGTCAAGTTCTTTGTCATCATAGATATAGAAATTTCAAATTTCAACTTCTCTTAAATTAATTCCATTTAATGGACTTGTTTTTACCAAACTTGGTTTGACTGGAGGTGTCTTGGAGATGTACCTCAAAATTGTGATTATAGTATTGCTTAGGTCAGACTCACAGCAACAAAAATTGTAATGAGCAACACAATTGCATACATAGACAAAAAAAATGGTGAGTTATTAATCTTCCATGTAACACTTTTTCAGAGCCACTCTTCAATGTTGGAGGAAAGTCTAAAGTGGTTGTTCCAAAGTCACAGTTGATATTTGGAGAGCCTGGCAATGAGACATCATTCTTTGTGCAAACAGAGGTAAGACACTTACCCTTACGTAGATGGTGGACAAATGCCATTCAGTACACAGAGAGATGTAAGCTATTCTCTGTAAATCCATTCTATGGCAAAGGAAAACATTGATATTTGTTAACAACACTGCTCTAAAAGTAAAGTTATGAATTTAGTTTTGCTGAGATGTCCAGTCATGTTAGTTACCAACTGCTGTTTGTATTGTAATGTTGTGAGAGATCCCGTAATGTTAGTTACCAACTCTACTGTTTGTATTGTAAGGTTGTGAGACAGCCTAAGAATTATTATACCTGGACAGACAGCAGCGATGACTCAGCCACCGAGATCTCTGGTGATGTCATCAACATTAGATACAAGAATGATTCAGGACTTGAGATGAAAGTTGACAACCTAGGACAAGACTTTGATATATTTGTAGGCAAGTGTTTTTTTTATACTTTTTAGTTGCAGTTATGTTCTAAAGGTTACATAATCTAGGTATCTTTACTAAATAGACTGTATCAAACTGAAAGACATACCTTAATTTCATTGTTCTGCATTGCCTGTACACGCAATTGTTCTTTCAAACTTGTGCAACTTCACAAACTTACTCATTGGCTTTAAATATTCTCTATGTTTAGATCGTGAGTCATATGTGTCCAGCTCTGACAAGATTGAGGCAATGACAAGAGAATGGAATGACAACATGTTGATTCATCAGGTATAATAATTTCTGTTTCAGTGAATGACAGTTCATCCTCCTAATTAAGCTCAAGTTTCCAATTGCAAATGTTAAAGAAAATCGAACACAAGAAGGACAATGTCCTTCAGGAATAAATTTATCTTTAATTTAGGCAAAAAATTTGTCAGCTTCATTGTGTCACGAGCTACATGTAGTTTGTATATAAATAGGATGTTTCATAGATTTTTACTTAAAGTAATTGTTTTAACTCCAGGTACATGTTCCACCAAACAGTGCTCTGTCCCTGTCAGTAATGCAGATATATAATATGTCTTCATCCTCATTTGGTTCTGACAATTCTACAAATAGTACAGTGGAGGAAGATGTTATCATTGAAACAGAAAATGTTACTTTTTACGTTTACATCAGGTAACAAATTACTTTTTTTCTTTGGACGAACCATTACGAAGAATAAAGTGTCCATGAACATTATGTTCTTATATAGTATAGCCTGTAGGAAATAAACTATACTAATAAAAGCTATTTGTGCCTAGTGTCTATTAAAATATATACCTTCTGAAACAACTACACTCCAAAGAAGATGCCAATTACAAAGTTGTCTGCTCAGGATTTGTGACGTTAGCCGTGTAGTTCACAATTCTGTAAAATACACCTGCTACTAAATTCATTTTTTTTAGTCCATGTTTTGTCTTAACCTGTCCATCTGTTGCTTTGAAATTTGCAACACTTCTTATCCATCGTGCCCTCCATATGTAGGCAAGACTCTGATTTATCCTGTTTCAGCTTCTTATATTTTGCTGTCAGTGAACAGTTCCACTATGATACAAAAGTGATTCAAAGTAGATATAAACTGTACATTTATTCTTGCAGGGCAATCAATGCACCAACTATATTCAGGTATGATTACAATTGTGTATTGCCACTGACCGATGAAGCATTGGCGGACATGATGTCATATATGGATTCTGTCACGTTTGAAAATGATACATCACAACCTCGATCGTCATTCCTGAACGAGTCACCCAACAGATGGATTTGTTTCTTCAGTAACGACGTCCTCAATATGTAATGATCTTTGTTTGTTTATTGCATACATCTTAACTGTAGTCAATTTTATTGACTCACTTCATAATTATGTGAACCGAGGAAGCTATTGTTACTAGGTCCTGTTTATTGTCCATTCAGAATAAAAATTTAGTGTTAATCACTGCAGTAGACTCAATATTAATATCAAACTGCAGTAATGTAACATTTTTCATGAAATTTATTAGAATATTGTGTTGGTGAAATCTGAACCAATTTTTATGCTCCCTACAGGGAGAGCATATAATCTCCGCTTTTTCCAGTCAATAATTGGAATTTAACAATACTTCATGGTAAGCTTTACTACTTAAAGAAAATGCACATATTAATATTACCTCCCTTTATTTTTTATCATCTCCCATTATTATGTCTGTCTATAAATAAATTGGTGTGAATAAAATCATCTGCATTGCCTTCACTGTATGCCTGCTGGCCTCAGCGAGCCGATAATATGGATAGAATTTTACAATAAAAACAACCTAAAACTGCAAACATCTCCAAAAACCAAAAACATATGACTTCCAGCATATTAGTTCAATTCAAATCGAAAGCCAGAGACCAAGGAAAAACGCAGGTTGGTGTATTCAAATTGACCAATAAAAGCAGGCCTTACAAACTAGATAGTTATGAGTTAATTGTGGACTGCCCAGCTGTATTTCTGCGCTGACAGCAGATTTACACCTGCGCTATCCACAGTAACTGAAAACACTGATATCAGATAACAAGATCAATGATAAATAAATTTCTCTGACCGGAGTATTTTCAAAATACCTAGTTTTATTTTAATACCTAGTTTTAGTTTGTTATTTGACGCATTGCCGATGATTTCACCAATGCATACCTACTACGTTTTACAATGACATGGAAAGAAACATCATAAATTAGCATAAATATTCAATGACACGGAAGGGAACTTGTGGTTTGTACTTTTTTTTTATAAGGCATATCAAAAATATAGCTTGCGTGTTAAAGCATGTGTTTCTTATTTACCAGCTAAAAAATCCTAGGGTCTTTACTGATGCCTAATTTGATGAACTATTCACATTTGTTACTTTCTGTTTGACCTCATCTTGAAATCTTTGAATTTGCATAATTTTATTTTTTGGGGGGCATTGATATAAAACCGAAGTTGGTCTATCTTCATCTATCTGACGGTACACAATGCTTCATTTCTTACCAAAAAACAAGCAAGCTACTTTCTAGCTTTTTTTAAAAGCTAACCTTGTAAATGCATACATTGGTTCCATGGTACTCTTGTTTAAAAAAAACCCTCAAAACAAGAGAAGCATTGTCAGAACTGCATTTTATTATTAAACAATTTGATATGAATAAACTAAACATGAACTATGAGTCTGTCCTTGATCATATGTACCTCCCAATTGTACCTCCACTTTATAGTTATGTTATCTTGATATGTTCAGCATTCATGACTTTCTTAGTATCAGTAAATGTTTCGTTTTAGATATTTATTTTTTTTTGTATCTCATTCTTCCACAAAGGTATTTTTATATATACTGACTTACAACTTCACTATCTTGGTGTTGTCAGTATGGGTCTATGGGACCTGATAGTTGAAAATCCAGTTCTAAGCATAATTCTGTAACTGCAGTACATATATGTCAAGGTCAATGAATAAGATAATTGTGGAGTCAACGTGGCGCAGTGGTAGTGGTTGACTCCATCTGGAATGAGTCCCGAGAGTGATTAATCTAAGTTGTAAGAACTTGTTTCACAATCGATAATAAATAAATTAGTATATATAATGAATGCGATAATTCTCTTGGAATACAAACAGTTCTGATTTCAGACTACATTGTATCGTGATTGTTACACTTCTGAGGTACACAGCAGCTATGCTGATATTTGTATTCTATAACCTATATAGCTTACATACACTTGATTGACTGTGCAAAGTTTTCTGTATTTAACCATGAAACAATGCTATATAGTACATGTGTTGTAACTCTATATTACAGTACAGAGACAACCTTGTACCAGATTGGTGTTAAGCATACTGTTGGTGATGCTGAGATACCTTTTGTATTACCCAATGGTTCTTCAACAACAACGACCACAACCACTACAACTACAACTACAACAACAACTACTACTACTACAACTACAACAACAACACTGCCACCGTGTACAACTACACTAGATCCTAGAACGACATGTTCCTATAAGGATGCCAAAAAGAAACGCTGTTCTAGAACAAGACAGCCACCGAAGGGTCTAAATCAGCCTTGTTCTGATAGCAACACAGGGGGTGGTGGTGGTGGTGGCGGCGGCGGCGGTGGTAGTGGCGGAAACAACAATGGTGAATTTTAGATAAATAAAGCTTTCGGAATGTTACATAGACATTTTTTTTAAACGTATATAGAACTTGTGAATAACAGTTATACCAAACTAGGACTAGAAAAGTGACATCACTGTGTAGTATCTGCAGATTTATGTCCCTTTTATATAGATTAATTATGTCTCACACCACAAGCATTGGTATGAAATCTAGTTGTGCGTATTATGATTTTAGGTCACTAGATCACTGGCGTGGGAGACATTATGTTTTTTCGTGAAAAAACCATCCCTAGTTTTTTTAAAGCCCTTTTCATGATTGCAACATAAAGGATTGAAAAATCAAACAAGCAATAATAGCGGACTGACAAGTAAATGATGCTGACATGCAAAGCATTAGTGTCAATAAATAAAATGTAAACCATTGTAAAACAAAAAGAAATTATTTTGATTCACTGATTTTAATTATCAGCTCACTACGGTGCAAATGGCTGTATAATGGTGAGCTATTGTTGTAGTGTAATGGGCTGTCTGCCTTCCGTCTGTCTGTCCACATTTACCCTGATAAGACTTATAAGACTCTTTCACTGGTTGTAGTACACCTTAAGGATAACTGTTTTTGGTGGTAACAAAACTCTGTACTTTTAGCCAGTGATAGGTTCTTATTCTTACATACCATATTCTACAAATAATTGCAGAAATGAAATAAGACGAATGACTAAACTTTAAGAGCTATTTTCTTGTAGGGGGAGCGGTGAGCTTTTGCATTCATTCATTAAAGTAGTTCTTTCTGATGTCATTTACCGGTAGTTTAAACATATTTATTTGCCAATTAATGAAACATATATAATTACAATTCAATGTGCAATGCAAAAAGCGAGTGGATAGAACCAAAAGCAAACTGCTTGTTAAGGTTCATTCCACTACATACAGAATCATAGCACTTGGGTTATGAGGCTGCAGTAAAACACATCATTTAGAGCATGAGAGTCATCTTACATGGGGGATGTAAGATGAGATTTTCCAGCAGTGTTAAAAACTGTAAATTTCCTGATCTGATGTGCAAGACTCTAGGATCCGCGTGTTTATCTATTTTAATGAGTATTTGTCAGAATCATTGTCTTGGTGAAATGAAGGCATGTGTCAGATTGGGTTAAAACTAGTTCAAACAAAGCAAAAACTTTATAAATATGCTTAGATGCCAATCATCATGAAAATTTATCAGAACGTTTGCCTTGATGAACTCTAGGTCAGATTCCAGACTTGGTCACTTGAATTAAAACAAAATCTAGGTCAGCTGGTAGTATCAATGGAAAACATTGTGAGGACTTCAGGGGAAGCACTTTTTACCCAAAGATCATGAAATTTAGTAAGATTGTTTGATGTGCTATTTTTATAGTCAAATTTAGGTTGATTATAAAACTAGGGCAGAGGTACAATACAAAGAAAACCACTATGAGCAATTCAAAGGCATTAAAAGCCACAGTAAATATCTTGAACATTATATTCACCCTATCATCAGTCAATGCTTGTATTATTTATATGCTGTGATCTGGTTTCATACTGTTTGTTTAACAGCACCAAGAACAACAGTGCCTCCTCCTCCAAGATACAAACCTGCTTTGTATGCGATGAATTTTTTTACAACATACTGTGTGTGGTGGGATCCTAGTTTTGACACATGGAGGGGAGATGGATGTAGGGTAGGTTGTTCACTATTATTTTCTTTGTGCAGGACATCTAACAGGTTTTATTATCCTGTAACACATTAGTGACATTTTGCCTGTCAGATTATATGAATTGCCTTATAATATTCAATGTACAATGCCAGAATAGGCACCTAATACAAAGTATTTGATCAGAAAAAGGGAAAAACATATGTTTTCATGTAGATCTACATGTATATGTGGTCACTATTTTAAAAAGCTCACTAGTATACGCCAACTATATGGTCATAGAACAAAACTACGAGGCACTAAGATCAGACGTTTACAAACAGCAATTTGATGTGTTCCAGCCTTGTCATTTTTGTTGTGAAGGCGAAATATCACAAAGCACACATTAAATATCACAAAGCACGCATACATATCATGAAGCACACATAAATATCACAAAGCACGCATACATATCATGAAGCACACATAAATATCACTAAGCACACATAAATATCACAAAGCACATGTATATCACAAATCACTTATAAATATCACAAAGCAAACATAAATATCACAAAGCACACATAAATATCATGAAGCACACAGAGATATAAAAAATATCACAAAGTACACATAAATATCACAAAGCACGAAGCATACATAAATATCAAGAAGCATAAAATTTTGAAAATAACATCATCACTTTTCTTTTTCAAACTAAGTTGGTTCAAAAGTGTTGCATAGAGAGAACATGGTTGGTTTTGAAGATACATAAAAGTTACTGGCTTTTTTCTATTGAAGGTTGGTCCATTAACAGAGCCAGCACGTATCCACTGCCTATGTAATCACCTTACAGCCTTTGGGGCAGGATTTGCTGTACCTATGAACTCCATCAACCTAGAAGACTCGGCCTTTACCAACCTAGACTCGAATCCTATAGTGTTTGCTACCATGGTGTCCATGATGTGCCTGTACTTACTGCTACTGATCTGGGCCAGAAAGAGAGACAAGAAAGATGCCCTGCTGGTGAGACTTTTCTATCTCAGTTTAGCTCATTCTGCTGCTCTGGCATTTCTCTGCATTTTAACCCTTACCCTATTAAATTTTTAAAATGGACTCGTCCATCTTTTAGTTTGAACAGTTACCATTTATGTTCAAGGTGCTCAACGAAAATGTATTTTCTGAAAAAAGGAAATAGGGCAAATCATTATCCGACTGTGCAAATGTGAAAGCTGATCATGATCTGCACTGGTCCAAAGCACTGAATTGTTTGCTACTAGCAGGTCAAAAGTTAATATCACTATTTGAATATATTAATTATACTGATAACTACAGTTTGTTATAGGTTAGTCTTGTTAATTTGTTGTTAGAATGTTTTCAGTCCCCTTAAGGCCATTTTATTGATGTAACACTTGGATTATTCTCTTCATGCCGTGAACACTTTTAAAACTGAATTCGAGATACATCTGAGAAAGTAAAGGAGCATTATTTTGCATCCAAAAGGTATAGATTCACAGTGGTCAGGAGAACTAAAATTGACAGAGCCTTCTTCATTCCTATTAGCTATTACTGGTTGAGGAAGACACCAGGGGGCTTTGTTTCAGTCTGTGTCCCAGTATCCAATATTAGGACCAAGTTTCAGTATAGTCAAGGATAACATGTTAAGAACTTCAATTAGTCTCCTGGATAGCTGCTGTATTTTATAGAAGTAGATACTAGTACTCATGTCAGGACTTAACCCATAAAACTATGTTGCAAGGTCTTTTATAAAAAGTCCCATAAACCTTTGCAAAAGAAAATCTAAAGACATTTGCAATCAATTTTTCTTTTAATATTGTTTAGGCTGGCACTTCACCTCTACCAGACAATGATCCAAGGGATAAATACCTGTATGAGATAACATTATTTACTGGCTCTCGGAAAGGCTCAGGTATTGTGTGCCATTTTGTATAAATGCATTTTGACAGAATTGTTATGTTAAAGATCGATCAGTTTAGAAAATATCTAACACTTGCTATGTATGTGAAATATTTTAATATACTGAAATGAGCAGTACTGACTATTTTGGTAACTTATATGAATTAACACATAGGTTTGGTCTAGAGTTTAAATGATTTCATGCCTTTGGTTGCTGAGAAATAATGCAGACAAAATTTGCTTAAAAAATAAAAGGGCCATTACTCAATGAAAATTTATCCTTGCACAACATATGTTACAAAAATGCTTAGTATTTATAACTTCTGTGAAGTTTCATTGATTTCCTGCCTTTATTTGCTGAGAAATAGCGACACAACTTGCTGACAAAATCAAAGGGCCATAAGTTAGTGAAAAATAATCAAGTGCAATATGTCAATAATATGCACCAATAGGCTTGGTACCAATATCTCCTGTAAAATTTAATTGGTATCTGGCCAGTGGTTGCTCAGAAATAGCACAGACAAAATGTGCACAGACACATGGACAATGAGACTCCAGTACACCCCCCTGTCACTTCATTTTCAGGGGTACAGAAATGGGTTTTTTTATCAATGACTGAAGAATGGTTGGTCCCAGGATGATACAACTTGATAGGCTTATTTTTGATAACCAATGAATGACCTGTTTTGGTTGGATGTCAGTTGGAGAGGGAGTCAGGGCGGGGCAGGGGGGAGACATATGTTTTTTCCAAAAACAATTTTCTAGTTTATCACTTATAATTCAGGCACAACTGCTAAGGTGTCATTCATTGTGACTGGAGATTTGGACGAGACAGCACCTAGAGTTGTTGAGGATGATAAACGTAAAATTCTGATTGGTGGAGGTGTTGACTCCTTTGTGATGGCTGTGCCAAGACCTCTTGGCAATCTTACACATCTTAGGTAAAATAATATAAATGTATTCAGTATTGCTTCATTATGACTGATTTTAATAGGGTCTTCAGTATGGCAGAATACAGCTGCCATAATACACACATTAGTTTAATGATAAGATATCAGTAATGATAACACCCTGGTTTCACTGTATTGAGCTATATAACTGGAATCATACAAGAAGTAATTTGTGATCTGAAAAGGGAGGAGGTTAGTGTTTCACACAAACCCTGTTTTCACTGTATTGAGCTATATGACTGGAAATATTTTACAGAATTTGGCATGATAACATGGGCAGCAGCCCTTCCTGGTACTTCAGCAGATTCATGCTACGTGATATGCAGACAGGGCACAAGTATTTCTTTCTCTGTGAGGAATGGCTGTCTCTTGACTCTGATGATGGATTGGTAAATTTATTATAACATATTATAAAAAATACATCAAAACAAAGTCCCTGAATATTCATTTGAGGAATAAACATTACCAGAATTTATTACAAAATGAACTTAAATTCTTTTATTTTAAGTAAAATTGCATACAGTCTAACCTGCATAAGTGGTTACCTGTATATAGCATGACCCTGCTTGTGACAGCCATCCTCTGATGGATGAACATTCCTATATAATGATCCTGTATATAATGTGACCCTGTTTAATGTGGGCAGAGGCCAGCTGAAATGACATGATATTGCACTATTGAAGTCACTGTTCCAATGATGGTGACCACAATAGACAGGGTAGACTGTATTTATTTATTTGTTACTTTTTCTCAGCAGTGTAATGGTAATTGAGGAGTGAAATAATGCTTATTTTGTTTGTAATGTATTCAGATTGACCGTGTGGTACCTATAGCAGGGAAGGCAGAACTTACTAACTTCAGCTTCCTTTTCTGGAGTAAAGCCAAAACAAACTTGACTGACAGTCACATTTGGTTCAGCATCTTCAAGCGACCTGCCAAAAGTAATTTCACATGTGTTCAGCGTCTAACCTGCTGCTTATCTCT
>JAUMHA010011124.1:0-17427 GCA_032359765.1 Saxidomus gigantea
TATCTAGTGATCTTCCACCAGGCAAGTGGACTTGTACCAAGGTGAGCGATATAGGGCCATCTTGGCCCTCTTGTTTCCTCTGGTGAAGAGGCGAATGTCCACTTGTGAACGGGCTTATGTACTTTTGTGAAGGGGCTTATATCCAATGGTGTAAAATAAACTCTGGCAAAATTCATTTTCAGCCTCCCAGCACCAACTGCATTCCTAAAGGAAGGGGTTTTTAGGTTCGTTGCCAATTATTTCAAAGAGAAAGCTGTTTACTGTTTAATAAATAAACAATTTAAACATAAACTGAGTATCTTGTAACAAACTTGCGTCATATTTACTTAATCGTCACTTGTATTCTATATTTTTCTGGTATAATTACTTGCCATCTTGCTTAACTTAATTTCGAAGTTGCTGGCTTTATAAGGACCAAAGATTTGAAGAAAGAACAAAAATGAAAATTATCATGTCTGGGAACATATCCCTGTGATAAAGTTTTCATGCATATGTAATCATCAGATATACTTTTTGCATTTATATCTTTTGTAAGATATCTGAATTATGCATGTTCCGATGCGTAAACGCTGCAATAGCGTTGTTTTGTGCATTCCCCGTAAAAAGGCGAAGATATGTTTTGTGAACAAGTCGTGTTTTTGTTTCGTTTTTACATCATTTATAACTTTGAAGTACAGAAGAAAGTTTTGCCTCGTAAATAACAAGAATGAACAAGATGAATGAATAAAGAATCACTCGTGTGACAGAAAATTCAAATAACCACGGTAGCGCTTACGTGGCAAACTTTTCATATACATTTGTACATGTACATAGATGTTGAGAACAAAGAAGGAAACTTTGACTTTTTATACAGTGTCAAAAATTTGTCAAAGAAAAATTTGCTTGGCACCTACGTCTTTGGATACTGAATAAATTGACTTTGCATACGTACAAAGCTTTTAAGAAATAATTGGAAACGAAAATTGTCTGTATTGGGTATTTATAACACACCTGTAAGTTTATGATAAAGTAAACATCGCCATATTTCTAAGATTGTCATTTTTATGGTCAATTATTAACTTAAAGTCACACACATTACTCTTTGTATTCGGAAAGTTTAATTTTTAAGCCTTAAAAACAATACAATATTTATTGATATTGTTGAAAGTTTAAATAGTTTGTTTGCCAATTATCGTCAGTGAGTGTATTTTTTCTAATTGCTAAAAAAAACTCGAGTATGCAGAATTCTGTGTGGGCTCGTAAAATTGATGGTCTTCGCTGATGGAGACTGCAAATGAAGTACCTGTTTCACAGAAAGTGCCTGCTGGCCTTCTTATAAATGGCAAAATATATAAAACGGCAACATTAAAGCTTTTTCAGGTTTTTTGTAAAGCTAATACAGGAAGACAACGCCACGTGTATACAGGTCCGTGGTAAAGCGCATATGACACTATTGTTTTCTATAAAAAAAGATAAATTACAGCTATAAAAGCGTGTCCATTAAGGAGGATTTTCATAAGGCGCAGGTAGTAAACAAAACGTTACCTACATGGTAACAGAATCTTGCACATTTACGTAATTCCCATACGACTGAGGTTTCCCAGCGGTACAAAAACGATGCTAAGGTAAACTCACCGGATTTACGGTTTGCTTTTTATTTGGTTGTTTAAAATGTGTTTTTTTACCTTCAAATCCAGGTGTTCAGATTATGGGGTTCAATGTAAATCACCTGGTTTTTACCTACTTGAGTCATCTACGTTTTCAGTTTACTGCATTTTCTGTAATCTGGTAATGAAACCCATGCGGCCCACCCCACGGGTTCCACTTAGCGAGGGTTGAAGCCATAATTATTTATCATTAACAGTTTTATAGACGCGCAAAACACATGTAGTGCAGCTGGAAGTGAAATCACCCCGATGGTTGTAACTTATCCACCAGGTAGCGCCACATGGGTGCCCCGCTCTGACATATATCTAGCAGTTTAATGAAAATTTAATTAGACTTGATTCACCAGGCTTCTCCGGTGCGTTCACCAATGTCCAAAACATTCGAATTGGAAAGCTAAACATGTGTAAAAAAACAAATTAACATTTTTTACCGAGCCGAATTCGTCATACACGGTTCCAACGCTCTTTTGATAATAATAATAATAATTATAATAATAATAATAATATCAATATGGTAATTTAAAGTTCCCAATATAAGACCACCCTTCGGACCTGTAAAACATGGTCTTTATTATTGAGACTTTTTTCTACTATTGAAACGACAATGTTGTTCTGCAATGTCTGTTCTACGAGTGGTATTGTAATTAATAGTGGAACTTTACTGTGATAATCATGGATGACAATGATAATAATAATATCCGGATTATTATTATAATAATCATTACTATTATCATAATAATTATTATTATTATTTCATTTTCAAGAGAATTCCATATCCAGCTCGTAATTTGCTAATGCACGAAGTTTGCTGGTGGCACGTGGTTTCTGCATTTGTGACCAGTGCAGATCATGATAATCCAGCATATCTGCTAATCAGTCAGAAAAAAATCAGTCAGTTCCATTCGAAAAATTAATATTACTGTTAAAGTGAAACATGTATACGCTCATTGAAGTTAAAAAATGACGTCACAGAAAATAGGTGCGTGGATGTGTTTTTAACCAACAACCATTTCATATATTTTGTTATTCTTGTACATAGGTGTATCTTAACGAATCGTAAATGATGACATTTTACAATACTTTATAGATGTTATGTTTATTCATTTTATCAGATGTTTGTATTTTGTGAGAAGATTTCCGGATATCATTCCCCATGCATTGATTCACCTTACCTTTGATGACGGTCGCTATGTCATTCCGTTCATTCTTTTATGAACGCTCCGAGACGGATTGATTTTGCAGACATGTTGTATTGTTTGGCAATATACTGTATGTACATTAATACACGTAATTAAACAAAAACAATACAGTCAAATACAGTGGAGTTCCTATCTTGAGACCACCCTTCGGGCCTGGAAAGAGGGGTCTTATTAATAAATCGATCTAATTGGCAAGACCTTTTTACTATTAAATTGAGCATTTGGTTCTGAAATGTCTGATTTTAATGAGCGATCGTGATTACTTTAAAACTATGTTGACGTATGGTATAAATATTTACGAAAATATGTCGTCAGACAGACAGCGTTTCTAATCTTTTGCAATCTCAGTTGTAAAAGTACTGCATACCGCCGTATATTTATAACATGCACTTTAGGTCTAAAAAAGAAAGACTAGAATTCTTAGCGATAGAAGTGCTATGATTTATTGTCACGTCCATAGTGATCATAGACCTACAAGCGACACCGCTAGCTGGGTGTCGTGATGTATAGAGGTAGAGCATCGGAGGACATGGGTTCAAATCCCGTCAGAAGCGCCAGCAATAATCCCGCAGTAAGCAGTCACAGTATGTTTTTTCAAGTGTGAAGCACATGATTTTAAGACATTTTCCTTTTCAAACACATATACATGTTACTGACAGTAAAGAACGAAATCATTTGCTTACCCAGAAGGAAACGTTTCTTGCAAATGGTCACATGATAAGTCAACGAGGTTGTTAGTAAAAATATTATAAGAACATTTCACTTGTTGCACGTGCAGATGGGAATATCTGGCTCGGGTGAAACTGTTTTGGCGGTAACGAGGCTCTGTCGAGTTACCGCCAAAGCAGTTACCCGAGAGCCGGATATTCTCATCTGCACGTGAAGCCAGTGATAGATTCTTTTTCTTGCATACCATATTCTACTAAAAGTAGCAGAAATTAAATTAAATTAATGACATATTTACTCTCTTTTTCCTTGTAGTGATGTACGAAATTACACATTTATTCATAAAAGTAGTTCGTTCTGACGTAATTAAGTCGGGTGTAAGACGAGATTTTCCAGCACTGGTCAAAACTGCAGATAACCCGATCTGGTATGCAAGAAATATGTATCAACAACGATTACTTCTTGTCTTCTCAGTTTAAATGATAGAATAAACAAATATTACCCATAAACAAACTTCTCATAAACTCCTCATGACCCGTGCGTACTAAAACAACTGACCCATACACGCCTTTCTCGATGATAAGCCACCGGGAAGATATAATAATGTACATTTGATACACCGTGCACGCTTATGTACTGATAAAACTTTTAAAACAATTACGCTGTTGTGTGGTACGGAAGCCCAATGGTGCCATTTTGTTGTTTTGTTTAATTGGTTTTTTCAACTAAAAAGTGGCACTATTGGGTTTCCGTAGTGAAGCATTCATTCACGTCAAAACGAAATTTTCGCAACATGTTAATTGGTGCAATTCTGCATACATTTGTAGGTGGATATATTCGTGGGTCGGAACGTTAGTGCACTGTCGGTTACAGATGTTTCGCTTGCTGAAATATTTGCGAATCGCCGTAATCAGTTTGCGTGTGATATATCAGCACATCGTGTAAATATCTTATTAATGTAATGTGATTGCGCGAAATATTTAAAACGCAGAAGAAAAATTAATATCCTAATCATAGTTTAGCACTTTGTGCCGAACTTATATCTCACCAATGAAACTGTTAATGAAGATTGTGAAAATATCACCATATGGAAAACTGGTAAAACTGCTTTCAGCGGTTCTTTACAATAGATGCCAGTGTTTTACAGTTCATTTAAACTTGCGTCATGAAAAGTTTAAAAAAAACCAGAACAAAATACTTTATTTAATATAAGCATTATAATAGCCAATCAATTTAACATATGTTTCAAAGTTATATACATGTAAGACTGCAGTTTACAAATATTTACATACGAATAATCTTATTACACAATTTATCAGTTCATGCTGAGTGGACGATCAAATATATACTCAGTTGCAAAAGAAAGTGTGCACGTTTTTATTTTAAATATCTCTATTTTGATAAAACATATCGGTCTCAAATTTCGAACACTACCTTTATACACCATTTGCTATCAATTGAATGTGCTATCAATGCAAATGAAATTGAGCATATATTGCTCTAAATTTTGATACCAAACATTTAAATATTTTTGTTAAAAATAATATACAACATTAACAAAAACCTAAGTGCGCACTTTCTTTTGCAACAGAGTATAGAAGACTCTGTAGAAGTCAGTGTATAATCGAAATCGTGAAAGAAGCAAACGCCTATGAAATCCTAAAGCACAAACACTGTTAACGATTGTGAAGCAAATCTTGTAGAAGTAGCGCTAATATGTTAACAAATTTATCTCTCAGTTGTTACGTTTTGTGGAATACGTTTTTGCTCTTCTGCTGCAATATACACAAATGTACCTCCAACGGAGAGAGTTTATAGGCTGCACCTAGCCAGCCCAGTGCACGTAATAAAATTGCCTTTCTTCTTGCTTGTATTTGACAGCTGCGCTGCTTTTTAATTTTGTTTAAGTTGCTTCAAGCAGTTTAGATACGTCTTTTAAAGTAAACTAGTTCTGTTACACTATTTACTCTGCAAGCAGATGCAACTGTTTCCATGTTTATCACAAACTCTCGCGAAATCTCGTGCATCACGTGTGTTTTTTGCCATCCCAGGTGTATGTCTTCACTTCTGCTGCAGTCTCGTTAAATGTTCAACTTGACAATTTTATCTGCATCTTTCGTTTATTACGAACATGCTACTTTTGTTTAAATTTTTTCTCTAAATTGTTTATCTATGTTATAAATTTTCTTTATTGTGTTTCATTGACAGAAGAACATTTAAGTATATTAGAGTATATTATAAAGTTTCTCGTGCGGTCTTATCACGTGCAGCTGCAAGTTCTTGTGAAGCTATCGTTTTATCATCTCTTTGTTACCGTTATAAAACCGATATACAGCTCGTTTCAGTAATGTCTATGAGACAGCTTTTATATGAAAAGTGCATCACATTAAAACCAAAAAGAAAAAAGAAAAAAAAAGAGTTTGCAAACAGCTACTCAAAGATTAAGCTGAAATATCTCCTTTTTTACTTTTACGTATTATTCCAAGCAGGCACTTTATACTATCATAATATGAAATAAAACGATCTGGTTGACTTGATGAAGTATTTCAATCCTAAGTTGTTAATCAAAGTTCTGAAGGAACTACTTTGTTCGAAAAGCGAAGGAGTGTTTATATTTCCACATGTGTCCCAAGACAAGTCAATTTTCTTTATACAGATTACGGCTACATATAATTAACTGCATGGTCACGTCTGACACTGTAGGTGGTTGAAAATCTTACTGAAAGTGCTTTTACGTTAAATCCTAAGAAAGTGTTAGTTTAACATGAACAAACAGTTGTAAGGTAATTAAGTTGAAAGATGGACGGATTGAGTTTTGTTTCGATTTTAACCTGTTCAGTAAACTCCGTATATAACGACTCTGGATACAGCGAAATTTCGGATATAAGAAAAACATTTCCTTGGCCCGATTTTCCCTTATTCTTTATTTAAAAATAAATTGTATACGAAAATGCTATATGGGGATACAAGGAACGAATTTAAATGGTCTAAAGGAGTTCGTGATAAACGGGGTTGACTGTACAATGTATTTTATATTAATTACCCAACTTCTGGATACCTTGAAAGAAGAAATAAATTTTATGTAATGTCAACCACAAGGCAGCTGGTTCTTTCATAAATTTATCTGAAAACCAGAAGAAAATTTTGTACTGCCATGTTTGTTTTTTCATGATCTCTACCAGACAGCAGAGAGGCTATCGTCACGTTTCAGCGAACATTACGGTATTGTCCATTCCAGAGAACGCGGACTCAGTAATCGTAGGATAAGTAATTTTTTATTAAACGTAAGCTCAGTATTTAACACTTTTTAAATATATTGAGATATAATTACAGCAGCTTTTGACTCTGTCTGACGGAAAGAAATAAATCTCGGAAAGAAATAAATCTCAGATGAGAAAGACAATCCTACGATCTCATTAAATAAGTGAATCTGAGAGGAATGAATTCGATTTAAACTGCAAACCATTCAGAAAAAAATCAACTGGAGAAGTGGTGGTGTTGATTACAAGAACATATGTTTTACATGTGTTTTATAGGTAAATATACAATAACGGTCGGGAATTAAAATAATCATCTGACCAAATCCCGCCTTACCTACGCGTGTGCTATACGTAGTTGAAGTGTTAATCTCCGGGCATTCGAATTTCATGTGTTATAATTACTAATTGCAAACAAAAATGAGATCATCATCAAATCGCAAGTAGTAAATGTAGAGTACAAATGTAGAATCCTTAATTACGTACTGAACTCTACCCTTCATTTGACAAGCAAACTGAAAATCCTTTGGAAATACCAAAAAGTCCCCTTTTAGACAATAAATTCAAGTTTAACAGCACTATGGGAAAAATGCTGGGGTCAGTCGTGGACGTCCATTCATAACTAAAAGGCTCGGACCATATAAATCCAGTAAAGTAAAGTAAATTATTACGTACTAGTAATTTGTATCCAAGCTAAAGTCTGTGGTGGACCATCATAAATTCGTTTTTAAAACCTAGGGTAGATGGATCCTTTTTCTGGAGATCAGCAATAAATGGTTAGAAATAGAAAGAAAAAATATTATTATTCTATAATAAAAATGAAGACAATACTACAGTTTTAAAGACAACAGGTAGACTGACATCAGACATTACAACATCTCCTTCCTCTGACTCTAACGACTGTTGAGATGAGCTTTCATTTGGGATATTTTTCTTTAGAGAACTGGGATTTCTCAACAAAATGTTTTCTCAATCTCAACAGACTTAACATTCTGTAATAAAAGTAGACGAGGCCAAATCCTGAAAGACAACGCCGGATCAGGCAATGTTACCTTTTTAGACTATGGCATTTAATCGCTTGTGCTGAATGTTGTTTTTTCGAACAAAACTGGATCTGAAATTCACACTTACCTCCCAATGGCCTTTGTACTGAAATTTTTTTTGTTGGTTGAAATGCCGGCCACTGTATCTGCCTTTCTAAGAAAGATATTGTCCTGTTAAGCCTCTCTGCATGGACATTACCCTTTGGCCTTAAACTGTTTTATGTGTATCAGGGATACCACAATGACGACATTAATGGGACGGGTCTTTTTTAAGTGATTTTACAAGAATATTAAGAGCAATGTATTAAAATCTAAATTATGATGCCTTAAGAAAATTTTCAAATGAAATACGACAATAATACTGAGCTAAAACATGATCGTTTGAATATTTAATTTGTATACGTTTTATTGCTAACGAATAACTATGAACTCAAATACCAGATGCTATCATTAATATGAGCGTCTACATTCATTTTTTGCTTGTCTAAAACATCATTGTACTTGTATATTTCAATTTAGATGTGGTTAAGGAGTAAACGCGCTTCCCGAAACAGATTTTCTTGATATTTTAGGCTCTTCAAATGTGTTCTGCAATTTTGATGCATTTAAAGGTGTTTTTTGTGTGATTGGTATATCACAGTAGGGCTTAGGGGTAATATTCAAGCCTTGAGAAACCCTTTTTTACTCGTTACACTTTCTGATAAGAAATAAAAAAATACTTTGTTAAAATCTAGTGAAAACGTTATCCTATTATATTTGCTCAATCCGTAGATCGGCATGCGGAAACCATGCAGAGGCAAACAGCATATGTTTGATATCAATAAAATTAAGCTAGACATTTAAATGACCAAATAAAACCGTATCTGGTTTAGGTCTCTGACCTTTGATCCTGTGGTCATTATTGCCTTTGCCCATCGGAGATTCTGGCAAATTAAACACGGTTGCCATTCATTACGCGAAGTATCCGTCCACACATCGTGATTATGAACTCTCCTCAGATACTGTTGAATATCTCTATTGTTCTTTTTTCTTACGATAAGGTTCATTAACCAATCAAAACAGAAGATAATGCCCGATAAATATGAGTGTTCATGCTGAGAGTTCACACTTAGTCTTTGTCTTTAACAAGGTGGTCCTGACAGATCTCCTTCCAGTAGGCTCATGTTGGAACAGACAAGAATAAAAACTCTGGAAAAAATGAACAGAAATCAGTATCATAGAAGAGGAAACATTACAATATGTTTCGTTACTCATTGAAGGAATCTGCTTAAATTGCACTTTGATCATTACTTGCCTCAAGTACGTTTGTTACACTATGGACGGCCGTTACCGCCAAAACTAGCGCTTTTACACGCTATCCATCAGCATATCATTCGGTGGATTTCAATGCCGTATAGCATAAAATTTAGTTCTGCTGATACAAAATTCAAATAATTTAGTTATACACGAAACCTGCCTCTAAAATCTTTGAAACGCAAGGCATGGTTAAACCCGGCTCTTAATATGAGGAAATTAGCGATTTGTTACGAATGACGAGCGTCTAGATAGTACTCTTTTGCAGAGAGTAATAATTATGACGGCACTGTTTAATTGTGCTGGGTTGGATCGGACCATAAATCTAAGTCCGAATCTATACATCATACATCGGTTTCACATCGCATCGCCATTCACATAGCACCTGTTGTATCACACTAAATGATATCCGAATGGTTAAAATGGATGCTCCGAGCACTTTACATGGGATGGCGACAAACTGCTGCCATAGACAGAATGAAACTTTATATCGAGCAGCTGCTCTATCCGCTGCATTGCACGAAGTTGTAATGCATTGCATGATTATGTTGGTGAATGGTGTGCATATGCACTACCTGCTTTCATTCAATCTTGTGGTATTTAACAAGAACTGACTCGTTTAACGTATAATTAAATGGGTTGGACTTTCATAACCGATGGCGTTGTATTTGACTGAACGAAATGAAAGTTTATGCTCAATGGGATTGAAATTTACGAAACACATGTTGGATACTGTGTAAAACTGCTAATTTTGGCGGTAACGGCTGTCCATAGTACAGATTTTAACATTTTCAATAAAAGCATTTTATGAGTCAAAATTAACTAACTGCAACTGTTTACAAATAATTCATTTATATAGGTATTTTACGGCAACATTATACGAGGATTGTACAACGTCATTCGATTACAAGTTGTAATCACTTTCTGTGTAGACTGGCATCAGTCGTTAGAGTCATTACCTCATGTCTTTTCTGGGCATTTTTATAACATCTTCACAATTTCTCCTCCCCTTGACTCTAACGTCTGTTGAGATGAGCTTTGATTCAGACAAATTTTTGATAGAGATACTTTCTAAAGAGAAAAAAGACTTGAAGAGAAAAAAGACCTCTCAATCTCAACAGACTTTTATAAGTTTACTTTCTGTGCTGTTGTTTTGTTATTGATTTTTGTTTTATGTTGTTGGTTTATTTTTTGTCTGAAGTAGTCTTAGCACAAGAAGTTTAAAACATTTCAACTCTGTATACATCTCAATATTTAACACACGAGTTTCTCAAAAATTATTTTAGTAGCCCAGAATATAATTACGACGAGGGTAATGCGCGTCTGTTTTCACGATGAGGAAGACAGGAGGTGAGGCCTTCCACTCTGGCCCATATATCACGGTCTATATTGAGCTCTAAACTTCTGTGTTTTCAAGCTCCATTACACCTTGACGGAGAAGAATGAGAGCTGTCACAAATTTATCATGCGAGTTTGAATTATTCAAAAAATGATTCACGCGATATTCACCTGCACTCTGAGAAAAAAAGTTGTTTATACTTTAGAAAGTAATAAGATTTTATCAAATGTGCTGATAAGTTATCATATCCCAGACTTTGTATTGTTTTCGTTCGTACATGTATTAATAATTTTATAGGTATGCACAACACGATCAGTTTAGATTTTCCCGACGGGGTGTATGCCACACCTGAGTTTGTATCAGGTAGAAAATCGGAATGGTAAACTACAAAAAAATGTATTGACAGGGAGTTTTCTTGTGAACTGGTGAAATTTACACAATTTATTCATGGCATGCCAGTATGTTATAATTTATCAATCTGTTTGAAAGCCCCAAATTCAGATACATGAATTTGATACCCCACAAAGTCGTTTTTGAAACTGCTGTAAAATGTTGTTTTTTTTAATTTCTTTGAATTCCATATTACAGAAATCTTACAACATTCAAGGAAATGTTGTGGTCTTTCTGTTCAACAGATAACATACAATATAAAAGTTAAAATAAAAGCAATATATATGAAAATTTTGTGATCGTTCTATTATGACAGATAATATACAATATAAAAAAAAGGAAAACACGAAAAGCTTAGTTACTGTAGCTAGGTCCTAGGTAATATATTACAAATACCCGGTATATGAGAAGCTTTCTTTAAAACTACATCTTACTGAGATAAAAGTTGTATTTATTACATTCAAACTGTAAAATGACTCAGGTCGCCAGGCTGTTCCAGTGTTATCACAGAGTTCTTTGAAATGTACCTGGATTTAGAACTTTCATTCAAAGAAATGATAAAATTGAGTAAATGTGTGTATTATAAAACCGTATTATTAAGGCCGTTAGCCATAGTGCATCACGGTATAATTGTGATAAAACACTCTCTCTCTCTCTGATAATAAGCATTCTGGCTGGGCTAAGTCTGCCTATAAATTGATGTATCTTGCAAGTCAAGACAACAGCAAACTGTATAACTCCCTGCCTGTTTTTTAGAAAACGTGTTTATTTTGTAGATAAAGTTTTCATCAGTAGCAGAGTTACAAGACGGTATTAAATCATTCGATGTGTGGTATTACAGAGGGTAACATGTATCTGGTTGTCTCCGATTTTATGTCGAATGTTATACAAAATGCATGCTGGGTAGATGCTAAGATACGTTGAAGAATGAAAGTTGGATTCAGTGACAAAACCAACGTTTAGTGAGATTTGAGCGTTGGGACAAAATGTATTTTATATAATGTAGAATGACGTTTTATTAACTGTCTTTTACTGTTCCTGGTTTTAACGGAAAACGGCAACATAAAACATATACTAGTGACAGAAAGTCTGATTTAACCGGCAACATTCTATAACCGGCATGATCAAGTGGCCCTGATGGGTGTCGGATAAGACAGGTTTTACTATATTAATGGATATAATTGCGGGTCGAACATTTGGCGAAGTCAAGGGCGGTTCCCGACATTTCACGTGCTTTCACGTGCTTTAGTAGGCACGTGGTATCTACACGTCGTGAAAATCGCTTGTTAGTTTAATATATGCACATTTGCTTATGGTTTTACTAGAAAAAAATGGAATATGCGATGGCGTCGCCATTTTCTCTCATAATTTAGATAAATTTTGAAAGAGAGTCAGCAAAAGGCTGGGCGCGTGAGGTAATCTAGACTGCATTATAACTTAAAAGATTACAAGAATGAAATACAAAATTTATAGCCATCATAAACAGGATGTCATTTTTTTGTGTTGGTTTATTAATTTTTCTTGCAAATAGACCACTTAACAACACATATTACACTATTTCATATAATTTATTAGACACCCATCACCATGGTAACGGTAAAACCTTTGTTGGAGATCTTGTTAATTCTTGTTGCAGACTCATTTTATCAATGAAGTTCATAACTTGTTTGTTTTCATAAATTTTGATTAGCTTATGTTATTGCTAAACATTTCAAGGGTAATCTTCTTCACAGTGGGTGTTGCTGTCACATTTAGAAACAAGAAACCTTTAGATAGGGTTTTATTTATGAACATTTTTTAAGCAGTCTCATTTCCTTTAATCTAATATATCATTATTTATTACTTAACTTTTATGCCCATCATTTTTGTTTTACGTACAATTTGTACCGTTACGGTACTCGATCGATTTGATTACGTTAAATGAGAGGGTTTTGTACCTTGGCACTCCAGTAGGAAAAGAAAAATATTTAAATTTCAACCCGCTTTACTGAAATGAACTTCTGTTTTCAAGTTTGCACGGTTCCATTGTTCACTGCAATATTTATTTGCACAAGGCGATTTGATTTGATTTGAAATAAATTTTATAAAGGTCCGTCCACGAGAGCATTTATATTAGCTTGTATTCTTGGATGACACTTCGGCATGTCTCCCACCATACCTATACCTATCAAAATATGATATTTGTCTGGGTCCAAAAAAAGGAGAGATTTTCCTGACTACAATTTTCAGTCAGTTTTATCCAAAGAGTGAATTTGATTGGTTGCCAAAACGTAGGTCAATCGCGGCGACCAATGAGACCTGTGAGTGCGATTGACCTAATGCACAAGGCGAGGGTGGTAGTCGAGTGGTTAACGCCGCCTAGACTGTCAATCCGGAGTTCTCCAGTTCGAATCCCGGCCTGGGCACTGGAAATTATAGAAACGCTTTTCAGTGTTTCCCACCGATCTAGAGATGAACTCGTTAGAAACCTAGAGGTAGTCTCACATGTATCGGTGCTTTACACTGGGCATGTAAACAAGAACCAAGGGCTCCATTCGTGAAAGAACTAGGGTCTAGTACCCGGATTCCCTTGTATCTGTATCTTTCTCTCTAAAGGTCCTACCGTATATATACCTTGAAAAAGGATGGTGGACCATAAGCACATCTAACAAACAAATGCTGATCAGACTGTACAAATGTGCCGAACACAGCTACCACGTGATTCCTTTTACGCCAGACAAAGATAGCTATATGATAAACATTCATTAACTAGGTGGCGACTAACCAACTAGCCATATCAGAACGGACTCACACTGAGATTCGAACTTTCGACTTCCCGCCAGAAGCTAGAAAAGACTTAGACATTATATTAATTTCCTTATTACTGTCTGCTCTGTAAATAAAACTGATTCATTGACTGTCTGCGCTCTTAAATAAAACTGTTTCATTGACACGTCATAAAATTTTCAGTCATAACATCTCCTTAGTTTTTTTGTGAGGAACTGTAAACGAACAAATAAGCTGTAACCTACACTGTAAAGCCTTTCCGAGGATCTTAATGAAGAGCTCGTTGAATGAAGTGGCTAAGTACTCGGCTAGCCATTATAGACACATGCTATCACCTCATAGAAACTATCAACAGCGTGTAAAACATCATTATGTACAAGAACAGGCACTTGGCTCAAGGATCTGTTGAGACATTATCAGCAATCTAGGGCCCTCAGTGGAAAACCAAAACCACGTACTGGGCACAGCAGTTTAATTGGAAAAATACAAATTATGTCCATTTTTACAAAAAAAAATCTTTCTTTTTCTTGATGGACTTTCATGAAATCAATCTAAGGCAATCACCCGTCGTGACTGCCCTCTTGGATACCGGCATATGCAATGAGTTCTCATGAAAAATAAATGTTCGAAACCATGTCTCTGAATTTTTTATATCTACATGTAAAACAATTTAATAGATGACGTAGAAATTGTAAAACAGCTGTCATTCGTATCATAAATTCATTTCATTTTCTGCCAGCTGGTCGCAAACACTTATTAAATATTAAAATGTTAAGTATGTATAGCGACTTCTACAGCACTTTGCATCATACGTGGAACTATTTTTTTTTCAAATTACATAGATTCTCATTTCGAGGCTCTAAAATTGCCTACAAACACCTGTCGTCATGTGCATTCGAGGAAAAAAATACTTGTAATAATTCTTTGATGTCCTGGAATTAATCATAAAATCCATTACAAGATTTCATTAGCCTGTTACACGATAATTCAGAACACTTGTAGGGCGTTAATCCGCTCGGTTAACCTTGCCCGAGGAAAGACCGACTTTTTTTGAAGAATGACTTCTTTATAATCCAGTTTGTTTCTGCAGGAGTATGTAGATGTATTTAATAAATCATGTAAAGGCATGAAAAAATATGAAAAGAAATACTTCACATGAGTTCCATAGCTTAAGTCCTTGATCAGGAAATTAAAAAATGAGATATATTACCTACAGAAGACGTGTTTTATTACAAAATAACACATAGGAAATTGAATCGCTATGTCCAATTAAAAAAAGAAAACGTTTATAAGCTTATATGTGTTGTTAAAACGATAAATAATGCTTACAGGTGAATATTAATTAGTTCCAGATTGGCTCCACATACTCATTGCATAGTTCTGATCATTAAACTATTAAATCTAACATTCTTTTCCAAATACTAGTATAACGGGGTAAAATGAGCTTGAAAAAGCGCGTAGTTGATATATATAAGTCTCAAATCCTTGCACTGTTTGAAAAAAAACACGTCAACGTAGAATGTAACTATAAATTTGAAAATTATATTGATCTGCATACTTTAAAAAGTTGTTATTCTAATATTCACTAGAACACGGAAGACGAGACAGATATGTAATGAAATTCATTACAACCATTGTTAATCATTAAAGTACAGTTATTATTCTGGTCGTACACGATTTTCTAAAATATGTTTGCGTCACCTAGGTGGATACGGTCAGGCAGCCATTATAATTTTCCCAATATTGCAGATAAAAATGTAAATCAGCTTGAAGCGAGACATGTCATAAGTGTATTAATCAGCATTTTCTTTGACATCTGTGTCCAAAGACGGATGTACAGATGGTGTCAGAATTTGACTTTCTAAAACCTGGGATGAACAATAAAAGGCATCTCGCGGACTTTTCCGTAGCTAGAATTGACGGAAATGTCCGATTGCTGCTCTGAAACTTCCGAGTTTCGACGAAAAATGTGCGATTTGTTACCAGACAGGCTTCTTCGCGAAAGGAGAATTCTATATTTGTAATTCTACGTGAAATTAATCTTTCCGTGAGATTTTAAAATTAGCGTATATGGGAAACTCGCGAAAATTGCGAAAATCAAATCATCGCGATTTACTGTATATCTCATTACTATGATTCATGACACAGAAAAACTACAATTACACTCATACAAACACATTTGAGGAATGAAAATAGAATAAAAACTAAAAGTCTGTTTATATCTAGTTTTACTTAATAAATATATAGCTTCTTTTCATCAAAGCACTAGCTATGCAGAAGTACATCGTTGGGAACTTACATAAAAGCCTCAGACAAATATCCTAGGCTTATGCAAATACATAAATCTGTTTGATAGGCGGAGATAGATGTAGGGAAGCTTACGTGCTAATGAAAACAACGTGATTTGTAACAAGATAAATGATAAAGTGACTAAACTGCAACACGTTTAACAGGTGACCGTTACAGATGTGGACAGACTGGTTTTATTTTACAGTCTAGCACCGATTGACAAAAATATACCATGTGTTCTAAAGGCAATGGAATATTACTGTATACAAAAGAACCATAGCGTCTTCTAACATGTACAGTCCAACCTCTCTAAAAACATTTCCAAAAAGCAAAAACCTTTCTACAAAGACAGATGTTTTATTTCCCAAAGCAGTTATATCTGAACAAATTGACCACCTCTCTACACCAAACAAAAATTGATATCCCCTTGGTGTTGTTGTGGAGAGGTTGGACTGTATACCTTTTCAAGCAGCAACGCCCCCACGTAGACGACAAATACATTGTCTGATCAGGACTTTAACACCCCTATTTATGGAAATAGACTTTCCCAAAGAAGATCCCATTGTAAAAATCTAGGTAAAATGGTTAAATTTACATCAAATGTACAATAAGTATTTTCATACTGCCGCGGTATTTTAGTTTGTATACATGTATCTTTAAGTGAACACACAGACATATTGACAATTATAAACATGAAATGTCGTAAAACGGTACATAAAATAAAAAACATGCACGGGACAAACTTTAAACTTTGAAATGCACAAATGGTACAATGTTAGAGACCTGTTAGTCCGACACATACAAAAAAATTATACAAATGTAAAAAGATTTGAAATCATAAACATTTCTGAAACACGGTATAAATCTTTGACAGTTTCGAACGGAGATGTCTTACGTTTAAAGGGATATTCTGTTCGACCAAAGACCAACCTGTTTTCGCTTTAAACATTTACTGTTAAAGCTCCTTTCTTTGCAACTTGTATTAACAACGCTCATAACTGCCAACATTATATCCATCAGAAACGTTTTATCTCCATATTATAATTATAAATAATGCCATAATTATGCCATTCTTTTGTTTAATTTGATAAAGATCATTTCTCATTAGGCTTTACATATGTGCATGCATTAATCACATCGGTGGTAAAGATGTAGTTCTCTGCCGATCTAGCAGCTTACACTAATCAAACGTTCTCAGAATAAGCCTTGTATGAATTATACCCTACCGTCATCGCAGCCACACGCTTATTGTACGTTGAGCTATCCACTGCTTGATGCGCGGATTCTCGTAAATGTTACATGTATTAGCTTTGTATCTTATAGAGAGATTAACATATTTAAGTTAAATCACTAAAACATTGTGTTATTTTTTATATATTTTTATTACATTGAAATATAAAATTTGAGAAATCTTGCAGTTGCAACTTTACATGTATTGTTATATATAAGACACTGTTGTCTTTTTGTACTCTCGTGTTTGTGAAATGAGAAAATGATGGAAACGGACTACAGTTTAAAGTAATTTTGACCGACTATATT
>JAUMHA010011235.1:654-20939 GCA_032359765.1 Saxidomus gigantea
CCCCCCCCCCCCCCCCCCCCCCCCCCCCCCCCCCCCCCCGGGTTGGTCAATGGTTTTATTCAGATGCCTGTACGTGCAGACAAAAGGGCTGTGTGGTTTCTACGACATATGAATGAGGCATGCCGGGAAAAGTTCTTCAAGTTGTGGGAGTGTTGGCTTTTTTCGGCGTCTTCATCATCAGTTTGTTCCACTAAATCGCAGTCTTTTATAATCGTTTCACATTATAAGAAGCACATAATACTATGTACAAAATTTATTATCACATATCTATATCACATATCATATCATATGGCAGTGCAATGAAAACAATCATCAATATAAATTTAACTATTAAACTACAAAAATAGAAAAGTAAAAATCTATGTACATTCTTGCAATGAAATGCAGTCCAAATCTGTTATTCTTTGGTGCTTTTGTTGTAAATAACTCGTGTTAGTTATTTCAAAATGGCTACCTGGTCTAAAAATAGTTCACTTAATAGGCTGAATGTTGACTAACTTACTGAGAGTACAGTATCGCAATTTGCTTTATAATCACAACTTCTCATTGACCGCTTGATAAAATTTCACTGAACTTTTTAAAAAGGTTGATGAAATTAGGCACTCTTAAATTACGTCAAATATGTTCAGTTAACGGAACGGCCTGGTAACCAGAACTGAAAATATTCACCTCTTATCACTTCTTAACGAAAGACATAATTACGGCCATGGCACCACCGACGTACGAATTTTAGTGAAGTTTTATTTTCCAGTGGTCGTTATTTTTGTCTACAACCTCTTGATTCAGATTCTATATAATTCAGTCGAATCAGCAACTCATTATTGCAAATAATTCCTGGAAATGTTACTCATTTGGTCCCTTATTCAGGTGGGTACGTGAATACGATTCCGCTGATATTCCTGAACGACCGTTACACAATGTCATGTGGCAAGTAAAGTTTAAAGGCAAGAAACTCATCAGGTAGAATCCGTTCATGTAACCACATCTGCACTGAACTTTCCAGTGTTCGAAGTATTATATGGGATGTCTTGTATTCAAAACGAGGCTGATAATTACTTCTATGTCGATGTTTTAGCAACATCGAAATCCTGGCTCTGGTTTTCTTTTGCTGTTTCAACTGTGACAGCGGTTTCAGTTATTTCGGTTGTTAAGTCATGAATGTTAGTTTCGGACACGTTGAACGCATCCTGACAAAGCATTACGCATGCGTAAGACGGGGGGTTTTTCTCGTCTGATTCAAGGCATTTATCAAAATTGATCTCATTGGACAATGGTTCTTCCGGTTCTAGAATCGCATCTTCTTCCTCCTCCTGAATTTCTGTCCGATTTTCTGTGAACGGAAGTTGGGAATAAGATGGCGGTGCAAAGCGTCTGTCTGCCTCGATCTGACTAACAGTTCTTTCATACGATGAAACAGGTCCTCCATGTCTTGTCGTGTTGTTGTTTACGATTTCGTACTCATTTGAAATCGGATGATGGAGTCGCTGAAAACGAAATGTTTATATTTGGTATTATGTACTTGAAATAAAATAAGCCTTAAATCAAAATAAATTTTATCAAAAACTGCCTAGAATCTATTTTATTTTTGCTAAATGGTAACTGGTAAAGTGCTCCGAGTCGCCGAGACGGTCGCAAAGATTATCTCGAAATATTGCAAGAAATAGGTGCCTTAAGACAGGAAATCGTGCAGTATTATCGTGCAGTGTTGTTGTATGAACCTATATTCATGACATGTCAAAAGTGGATATAAAAATGACTATCATGACGGTGAAAAACTCGAATACGAGAACCCCGACACAGCCGACAGCGTCGTCGTAGCTATCGCGTTGGAAAGGAATCAATGGCAGGCTGATACGCCTAAACAGTTACCCCCCCCCCCCCAAAAAAAAAAAAACTTACTCTGTTTTTACGACGACTCTGGTAGCATTTAAAAAGTACAACGCTGACGACGACGAGAGTAATACAGGTAACGGAAGCAGCGACGATGACAGCCAACATGACATGATCGTTCTTTTTGATCTCTCGGGGCTGTGGTACTGTTGTAAGACAATCCGAGTTATCCCCACATGGATTATGACCATTGCAGACAAGGTCATTCATGATGCATCGACCGTTGTAACACTGATGTTCATATGATCTACATGTACCTACAATGTTAATATTATGATTTATTTCGTTTGGAAACAAGTTTCCTAAACTTCTATTGATTACATGTAATATACAAAACGTATCTTTATAGATGTAAAAGGTATAAAGGTTTTTGCTTATTATCGAAAGTGCCCGCCATTTCATACTAGACAACCTTTTTCTGAGCACATTTACCGCCCGAGTCATTTCCCTTAAACCAAGGCACCATGCATGTAGGCATACGGTAACCATTATTTAACTAGCTGGCGGCTCACCAAACGGGCATATCAGAACGCACCCCTATTGGCTTTCAACAATCAGGGCATGTGCCTTAACAAATAACTAAGATAGACGATGTATTTTGTTGCAATTAAGTCATTCTGTAATTGTAATGATAATTATTGAACGTGATATATTTAACATTAAGTCACAGTTGCGTTCTATTTTTGTCTATACCGAGACAGATGACTGTCAGTATGAAATGTGTGGGTAATGTTCAGATGTCGGTTTAGGCTCAATTTATTGACATAAACACTCTCCCTTAAAGTTAATCTTATGGTTTAAAATTAATCTTACCTCCATTGAATGATACTACAATGGCCTTGATAACCGCATTTCTATCTGATGTATGGTTACCGTGGAAACGTAATGTCATATGTGTGTCCGTTGTTACGAATGACCTTGCCATTAAATTACCAGCGTGCACACATGAACTCGGATATCCTGAAATGTTTTGAAACAATATTATCAATAATAAAAGGGTTTTTATTTTCACTGAATAGCTTGTGAAACTCTCGTCCAGACCTCCCACTGCAGAGTAAAAGAAAAGATAAGAAGAAAAATAAGATTATCTTCATGAAAACTTTCACGCATATGTTAGTATGAATAATTAATTGAAATTAACATGAAAAACGGATATCAAAATAAAAGAGTGGATAAATAAGACATTGACATCAGTACGAAAAAGGTTTATAATCATGTTTTGAAGATAGCACAATGATATATGAACTTGACAGAAGAATTAAGTGAACTTAATAGTCATAACTAATTTTTTCTCGCAACAACTGAACTCATTTACCTGTTACCCGTGGCGAGGTCTCTGTCGGTCCATCAAAAATTTCTAAACTAGGCTGATGGCACTCTGGGTTTATATTTAATGTCACTTCTTCAAAATGAACCATAAGTCTATTCTGAAAACTCCAAGACTCGATATTTAGCGTACAGTGCGCAATCTCGTTATTGCCTTGACCATCATTCGTCACTTCCGGGAAAGGGTGTGTGTTTGTGATGGCAGCCGGAAGTAGTTCTATCTTGGCGGAAAAGACAGACTCTCTTCTTAAATTGATGTTCTTGCCACAGAGTTCATGCATATAATCTACGACGAAAAGAGAAAAATAGCATTGTATTTTTTACTGAATCAACCAAAGAAATATTTGTAAATACTCGTGCGACAATTCATCAAACGTCACTTTTCACTTGACAGGTATAATTAATGGCACAAATTATATTGTTAAAATTATATGGGATTATTATAATTTCCTAACTTTTATAACACTTTCGTAAGTGAAATGGCTACTTATTGGTCATTGCCCCATGTGCCCTGTCATTGCTAATTCCTCGGATTAAACTTTGATCCATAATAGTCTAGGCAGTGTGTATTACTTGGCCGTGCCGATAAATATTTAAATAACAACAACCATAGGCCTACTGCTCGAGTAAATTATAAACAATCAAATAAGAGATGACCTTTACATAAAACAATGAGTTATTCGGACTTTTGCTAGCTAAAACATGAAGGGATAGACAACGGACTGAGAGCCATTCCGAAGTCTTATTATAACAAGAAATATGTTGGATCTAAAATATACTCTGTGAAAGGTATGGAGACTGCCGGTGTCAGTTCGTGCTCAAACATTGAAATGCACAGGCAATCCGTCTCTTTGAGTTAAGGTTTCAGTGACCATTTTGATTCCTGTGAAGTTTTATAAACATTGAAAGGGGAATGTGATACAGTAAATACAGTTGCGCCGGGTTTGAAACCCTGTGGCGACATGACTTCTCTTCGCCTAGGATAAGATTTTACTTGGAAATCCACTCGTTTTCTAGATAATCAGTTAACTGAAGCTTAATTTAGACACGTAATTTAAAAATAGAATGATATAAAATATATAACATATAGGTATAGAACAAGAATGACACGTTTTAATGATTTGAAATGGCATAACTTGTTTATAACGCGGAAAGCAATGAAACAAAAATCGTGAAAATATCATTTTTATGCTTGGTAAGTTTAATACCTGTATTTCGTATAACTGAACATCGAACAGTATTATCAAAAAATATGTACTTTTGTCGCGTTCCTCATCTGTGATGTACATCACAGAAACTGTATGAAAAAAGCTAAGCACTGTCTAGGACTGTCTCCTAGACATTTTAAGATGCTATGGGCGGTCGTCACAGTCAGGACTCAAAAATAGCACTTTTATACATCATCCATCAACATGTCATTTAGTGCACTAGCAACTTCGTTAAGTACAGTGAATTTCAATGCAATACAGCATAAGATTTCATCCCGCTTGATATAAAAGTTCATACCATTCATTTATACGTGAACATCTTCAGTGCTATTTTCACTTGATACTAAAATAGGACGTACTGCTCACTTCACAGTATTAACTGAGCTTAAATCAGTGAGCTCACTGAATATTACTCTCTGGTCATGACTGGCTGAGTACTGTTCAGTGAACATAACTCGCTGATGTTGATGGATACTATGTAAAAATGTTAATTTTGACGGTATCGGCCATCCATATTTACACAAGTTCTAACATAGTAAAACATTCACAGCTATAAGTTTATTAACATGAAACACTGTAACAAATGTGTGGTCAAGTTTGTGATGACCGCCTCGGACCATTGTTTATCCCGGTCGTGACCTTGCATATCCTCATGTTTATGGCGTATTTCATATGAATGACATTAAACGCACCTTAGGGTTTGTTTATCAGCACTCTTACAGTTACATTTCATCATGATGAAAATTTTGTTTGTTTACAAAAAGATCAAATAGTCAATCTGATGAAAGAAATTCACACAGGAGGTCCTTGACATGGGCGGGTTTATATGGTGCACGGCATTTCATGTAAAGCCCACAAAAAAACCGGAAATACTGAAGTCGAGGACCTGGAGTGTATCGGTCTTTGCAAGGACCAGCAAAGCTTCTGAAACTGAAGCGTGTTGAATTAACTAAGAAATTAAGTTACCTCTACATTACCAGCGCATTATTGTCGTGCAAAGCTAATCCAAAACACACCAACTTTATATACATGTATAATAAAATCTTCGAAGGGTGGAGCCTTAAAAAATTCAGGTTAAGACATGTAAGCCTATGTAAAAAGCCACCTCTATACCAGTTATTTGAATAATTAACACCGCTAAATACGGGACGAAAGGAAACACCTGCGCTAGGTATCATCTTCTTTTAAAGAAAATGAATAATAGGAAGAGAGGAGTGATGTTAGAATTTAAGGCACCCGTGTCCGCCACTCGTCCAAGTTGCAGGTCCAGACCAGTAAATGGAATCATGTTTGTTTTTCTTTTCACGCGAGATAAAATACATTGTACTGAATTTAGCAATCATGGTCGAGCAGGCAGTAATAACATTCTGTACTTTAACCAGTGACTAAAACAGTATTTTAATACTTGGATAATGTGAAATGTATATACGATTTTTAGATACGCATATCCGGTGAAGTACTTAGTAATTATTGTATACTCACATGTAGGAATGTCCTCCAGCTCAGCATTAACGGCTGCAAATCCGAACAACAATATCAACACATAAATCATAACTGTTGAATGCAATATATTTCAACAAACGATCAGCGTTTTAGGTAATCGTGAAAATGTTATGAAAAATTATAACTGAACGTTCAATGTAAAAGTAGTAAATACTGTGTGTGTTTATAGTATTTTGAAATTCTTAACTCGCCCAATCGATCAAGTTAACAATTAGCGCAGTACAAGTCTACTTCAATAGTACGAGAGATAAATCCATTTCGCCGCATTTAAATAAAATATATAGCATCTAAAGGAAACTCAATATCCTTTTATCCTAGAGATTTGTTTACTTTTAGTGGATTAAAGCCATGCTGTGCACAACACGGTTGTGCCGAACGACTGGTTATCAGAGCGCGATATATCAAAACTCCTGCTCATGATGAATACCGCTTTTAGATGAACAGTCAAGTTTAAAAACATTTCCTACTACTTAACTTTAGTTAGAAGTAAACAAAACATTTTGTGTGGTAAAGTAACTGTCACTAGAACTTCACAATACTATGCCTAAATAATTAAATTATCAAAAGATTTTCAAGAAACTGCTAGAGCTGTACATTGTTTTTGCGATGTTTGCCTTTCTTCTCTATATAAAGAGCGATGTCAGATTCCGTGCCTTATCAGGTCCACTAGGCAATGCTACACGCTAAATATAGCTCTAGGACTTGCAGTTTCGGAGATTTTAAATTTTTTCCGAAATAAGCCAATGTAAAATCAGCTGATCCCCGGGCAGTTTCAATTTTGACCCGGGGTCTTGATTTGAACAATCTTGGTAGAAACATCAGGGAAAGCTACATGCGTAATATCTAAGCTCTAGACCTTGTGCTTTTAGAGATTTTTAGTCTTTCCTAAAGAAACCTATGTGAAATCAAGTGACCCCCGTGCAGGAGCAATTTTCACCCGGGGGTCATTTGAACAATCTTGGTAGAAGTCCACTAGGCAATGCTACATGCTAAATATCTAAGCTCTAGGCCTTGTGGTTTCAGGATTTTTAAAGTTTTTTCTACCTATTTAAAATCAAATGAACCCCCGGGCAGGATTTGACCAGTGTTGGTAGAAGTCTACTAGACAATGATCTGTCAAACATCTAAACTCTAGCTCTCCCGGTTTTTGAGATTTTTAAAGTTTTTCCTGTATGTTGCCATAGAAACCAGAGTAATCTTTTGACTGGACGACTTTGGTAGAGCTTCATGCAAGGAGCATGCCTACCACGTTTCGTCAACAATGTCCCAAGTGGTTTAGAGATGTCGTTTGAAGAAAATGGTGGACGGACAGACAGACAAACCAAGTACAGTTAGCGGTCCAAATAGCTCACCCTTGCACTTAGTTAACTGGTGGGCTAAAAGGTAATGAGTTGGACACAAACAACTATTACTGTACGAAGTTCAGTTAGTTTACCTAACCATCGTCCCCGAGAAGAACCAGTATTACATGTACATTTGTATATCGCTATCCTCCGTAAGAAACTCAATTAAACAGGTGACAATGATGTTAAATCTGCTAATCTAACCACTCTACCATGGAGGCAGACAACCTCTGACATTGACCTTTGACAAAGGGACTCCAAATTATAGTATGCAAAACAAGACTTCGTACTGATGCTTTGTGCAAAGATCAATTTGAATCCAGCAAAACTCAGGAGAAGCGTTGACAAGGTGAAGCAGACAGAAATAAAGGAGAATACAAGTGGGCATCTATATCGCTGACCTGTCTATAATACAAGGTCATTAATAGCATCAGAGGAAGGGTCAATTTTAACCTGGGAGTCATGATTTCAACGATTTTCATAGAGGTCCACTACACCATGCTACATTCCAAATATCTTAGAACTGGGCCCTGTGGTTTTAAAAGTTTTCCCTATATAATCCTATGTGAAATCAAGTGATCCCCCCCAACAGGGTCAATTTTGACTGGTGGTGGGGGTCATGATTTGAACAATCTTGGTAGAGGTCCACTAGACAATGCTACATACAAAATATCTAAGCTCTAGGCTTGTGGTTTCAGGGAATAATTTTTTTTAAAGATTTCCTATAGAATTCTATGCAAAGTCAAGTGCAGGTTCAGTTTTGCCCCAGGGGTCATAATTTAAACAATATTGGTAGAGGTACACTAGGTAATGCTACAAGCCAAATATCTAAGTTTTAGGCTTTGTGGTTTCAGAGATTTTTTCTTGTTGCCATAGCAACCAGACTTCTGCATGGAATGGAATTCTTTCAAAAAATTCGAGAGCTTTATGCAAGGAACATCCCTGCCAAGTTTCATTAACATTGGCCCGTGGAGACATTCAGAGATGTCATTTGAAGGACATGGTGGGCTGACAGATAACATACAATGGATGGCAAGTGGTCCCAATAGCTCACACTGGTACTTAGTGCCAGGCAAGCTAACAATATGTCTCCCTCTGAGGAAGCAAACCTAATCTTACTGACCAGTAACCCGTTACCATGAAATTCTGGTCTGATGGAAAGTTTTCAACAACAGCAGCAATGATTGAAGACTGCAATGCTATAATAAGGTTTATTTACAACTTATTTGCAACAACTTCAACACAGAAAAACAGCCGTGTAAAACAGTTAAAACCTGATCTTATGAACTGGGTTTAAAAGTGAAAGGAGTGTTTCTATTAAAACAATTTCACAAAGTTTCAATAAATGCATTCTGTTATACTTCTATAGTAGGAAATTATATATTTATTCCCAGTATACATGAATTCCATAGCACTGATACCTGATTTTATACTTTATATAATCTATGAGAAACCAGAGGCCCATGATGGACATATATCACTCACCTAAGTACCATTGCTCCAAAAAACAAGTTAAACGGTCATGATCAAGGTCATGCGAGGACAATTTTTAAATCTGCTTATAAAATTGTACACAGTCCAAATTTCATTACTGCAGCTTAAAAAACAAAAAGGTTTATCTATAATTTGACCGTGTGACTAGTTTCGAACTTGGCCTAGAGATCAAATCAGACATTCTGACCAATTTTCATGACTGGGAGTCAAATGTTGAAACTTAATTGTTCACAAGGTTTTCCTTTTACATATTTGACCTGGTAACCTAGTTTTTGACACCACATGACCAGTTTCAGTCGTGACCCAGAGCTCATCAAAACATACATTCAGAACAATTTTCAAGATAATCGAGTATTTATAGAATTTTCACGATTGGGACTTTAAATATGGCCTATAGTGTTCACATGGTAATTGTGGACAGACACCAGACATCAGGCGATCACAATAGCTTTTCTTTGAGCTAAGAAGTCGATGAAAGAAAACAAATAAAATAAGAAAATGGATATAGCTTTACCATAGTGAAACGTAGCCAGCCGAGTAGGAATTTAATTTGCAATAAAACTGTAAACCTAAATTTCTGAATACCCAATCCTGCATGACATCACAACTAAAACATTTGATTTCTCCTTAAGTAACATTTACATAAATAAAAGACTGCAATCAATCATAACATCTTGCAACAATCATTCTAGCAGTTCACTTTTCTGTCATATAATTCACTTTTAGAGTCCATAGTAGAGCACTCATTACGGAGATTTCTTTTCAGTTATAACTACCAACTTACGATGCCGCCAACATCTGTCACTTTCAAAGAAAACAATCTAAGCAAATAAATTTTTAGCAGAAATGCATCTCTGAGTGAATTTACACTCACCCAAAATGAAAACTTTTCACCTTTCTTATCCAAATACACTCAAAGGCGAAAGAAACGTATTTTTAAAAATTATTTTTCATTTTTTCATTATCTACAGAAAGTATATGCGATTATTTTCTCATTTAAACCTGTATACTGAGTAGTAAAGTTTAATTCCCCTACTGTTTACCATTTGATCATTCATTCAGAGACATTACTTCTTCTACGTCTCTGTTCCAAAATTCTTTTTAAAATGCACCAGATATAATAATTTTCATGTTACTTGGTAAAGTTGCATCTGTTTTGCCAGTCAGTATATTTAACAAAATATTAAATCAATGTAGTCAGCTATAAAACAAAACATCTGTAATTAGTTAAGGTTACTAAATTAATAATGATTACTAAACTTCAACCTCTGATAAAGCCTCCTATTCATAACATTTAACAGCTGCCTAACTTATTCCGACATGTACCTGTAGGTCCTTAATAGACTCGTTACTGGTAATGTTTCATGAAATCTTGAATAAACGCACCAATCATTAAATTTTCTTAATAAAAACAAATTAAATTGAAGATTTTCTAGGTAATAAAAGAAATTTCACATCAAATAATGAAATCAAAAGCTAAAAAAAAAGTTGCCAAAAAGTTTTTTTTTAAAAGTTCTTGATAAATCATACAACAATATAATAGTAATCAAAACACTTAATCAACAAAGTGAAAATGTGGGGAGTACCAATTTGTTACAACATAACTGGGCTGATAAACCAGATTCCTTAAATATTTGTTTAAGGGGAAATTAAAGTTACAGACTTGCAAAACAAGGGCCATAACACTAGATTGCTTAGATGATTTGTAGGGTTATTGGACTTTGCTAAGATATCATGCTCATGAACATGAGGTTTGCTCAGGAGCCAACTTTCCAAGTTTGAGTGCAGACAAGTGCCACAACTCTGGAGTGCCTGGGAAAATCTGTCTGGTTACTGAACTTGGCATCAACACTGTGACAGGGATTGATGTTCTGGTTAAACCACTGCTAATTAAGCGGAATTTTGCCAATTCAAGGGCTGCAACTCTTACATGCCTGGGATGATCTGCCTAGTAGTTGAATTTGACTGTGATACCGTGCTACTTTACGTGACCAGAATTAGAAATGGTTAAATGGGGACATGATTTCTAGTAAGATAGCAGGCAACATGGCTTGTTCCTATCATCTTTTCAAGTACAGAGAGCTGAAAGCATCTGATCATTGGAATACATCTGAACAGTAGTATGAATACAGCATAATTACAACACAAGTAATCCTAAATCTGCCGACCTCAAAGTATCAAACACAGAAAAAATTTATAAAGGAAGAATTTACACCTATAGATACATCAAATTCTCCCCCCCCCCCCTCGACTCTTTTTCCTTCAGTAGTCAGCCTCTGAACCTATAGTTACACTGTATAAATTCAATTCACTAAAATAAGACTAATTTGTTCAGCTAGTATCATTTTATACATTGTACACTAAGCAAAACGGTTTCAAGAAAAACAGCAATAAAAATATTTAAATACAGTGAACTGCAAACATAAGCATATGTACAATTAAATCCCACAGTCAACGTCTTACTTACTCAACAAAATGTGTTGATCAAAACAATGAACACATAGGTAAACACTGATCCAAGAGAAACATTGAAAATATAAATGATGAACATCAAGTCATTCCAAAAACGTCTGCCATTAATTTTGTTCTTGATTAGTAACTCTCTCCACTATTTTCTTCAGCAAGGGTATTTAATTAAGCATCAAATTATATACAGCACACTACAGCTCAGTTTGTTTATATTTACATGTCATTCTATCAACCCACACAGTCATGTTTAATGTTTAAGCAGGTTCTGCTCAATGTCTTGTCACACTGTCCGATTTACAGGGGATAAACATTTTCATTGAACATAATGCTACTGATTATCCACCTGTCCAAACATGGCAACTGAATATATCTTCGGTTTGTGTGCATCAAGTTCAGGTATTTCAATTAAATCCTAATGGTCACAGTAACTACTTAAAGTAGACATACAGTTGCCTCTCCATTTGCTGAATAAACTCTGCATTTCAAAACTATACTGGTAACGTCTTAAATACATTCTACAAGTACTCCATGCCAACAAGAGAAAATGTTCGCATATTTCAATGTAACTGTTAATCAGATATCAGCACTACCACATTAAAACGCTTCAAGATGTATCCATCTCTTCCATTCCTGTCTGGTTTTCATCAATCAACATATTACCTGAGTCAACATTTTCTCCCTGTATATTGACAGTCACAATACTAGAAATATCTGAATTCTCAGCTAATGAATGTATTTCACTCTTGTCTGATTGCACTTCTTCTGGAACACTTTCACTTTCTTTCACCGTGGCTACATTACTCAAATTCAATTCATCTGTAGGGCTAATTACACTGTCCTTTCCTACTGCCTCTTCAAATTGTTTTTTTTCTATAGTGTCCTGTTCTGGTATTTCTTCTATTTGCTCCTTTCCTATAGTGTCCTGTTCTGCACTGTCTGGTAGGGCTGTTTCCTCAATTTGCTCTTTTTCTAAACTTAAATCTCTGATTTCTTCACTTTGCTCTACATCACCTCTTTCTATAATATCTTCTTCTTGATCTGTTTTTGCTCTGTGTGCTCCAGTTTTTATGTACATGTCCCTTTCCTCTTCAATTTTCCTTGGACCACTTTCTACAGTTTCCCCTTCATCTACAGCTTCTAAAACATTATCTATTGCTTCCCAATCAATACCTTCTTGCTCTTTCTCATTCTCTGACTCTTCTGTATTCTCATTTTCAATTTCAGTTTCATTATTGGGGCTCAAGTCTTTACTGCTTACTTGAGGTTGTACTTCTTGGCCATTTGGACTACTTTCATCACTTGTTTGATTTTCTGTATTTTCTTGAATATGACAGTCTGTGACAATCACATTATCAGTACATACAATTTTCTCTTCACTCAAGGCTGACTTTTCAGGAATTTCTTCATCATGTGTATGATCTTCAGATTCCTGAAGTGGCTCATCTTGCGGTTTGCTAATGTCAAATGTGTAGTCTTCCGTCTCTTTTCTTTCATCTTCTGCATGTTCCTCAACATCTCCATCAATGTCTAATGATTTTCCAAACATTTCTGTATCCTTTCCCTGTTGCATATTTGCTGCAGTTTCTGCATCTATATCTTCCTCATCTCTCATAGATGAATCTTCTCCATCCTTATCCTCTACACCTTCAGTTTCACTCATTCTTGTGTTCTTCAAAAATGTTTCAAACTCTTTAGAGTACTGATCTGGAGTCTGCACAGGTAAATTTTCATTTCTAAGCGGTTCTCCTGGCACTGTTGAATTTTCTGATGTGCATGTACTTTCATAATTGGCATCACTAACATCTTTTTCTTCAAATTTCTTTGTAGTGCCTTCCTCTGGGTTATCTGCTTCTTTATCCTGCAATGTTTTAACACTGCTGATTATACAACTAACATCACCCGGTTCACTCACATTGTCTGGTTTATCAGCAGCACCTTCTATTTTTTCAACTAATTCTATGTTTGTGTTGGTGCTTACATTTCCTCTAACCTCTGCATTTAAATCCTGCTCCTCCATCTCAACATCTGCATGCATTTCTGGTAACTGCTGATCAGTTGCTGTTATAAGGCTATCAACCTTTCCTTTTATCCGCTGAATGGAAACTACTGGAAGACTGGATAATTTGTCACATGCTGAATAATCATACAATCCTACTGACAACAAATTACCCATCATATCTTCACTGTCATTCACTAGTTCAATTGTAGGCCGAGACAGGTCCTCACCACCCGAGATTCCATACTCATGTGCATGCTCTGGATGTTCTTTTAACATGTGTTCATCAAACAGCTTCTTTGTCCAATGCACTTTTGAACAGAATTCACATTTATGTTTTACTGTTTCAAATTCTGTTTGGTTTGGAAGAGAGAATCCATCGTCTGGTTCAGTTTTTATTTCACTACTCATTGCTTGCATCACTTGTTTGTCCATTTCCAACGCACCTTTGTCAGGATGGAACCGTCTGTTGTGCGAATCATATTGCATTTGACTCCAAAATACACGAGCACATTCTGTACAATACAAACATTTCTTTCGCTTCAGTTCAATGTTTGACGGAGACTTCTCAACCTGAACTTTATGGATATTCTTAATATGATTTTTCAAGCTGAACTGTTTAGAGAACATCTTTTTGCAAATTGGACAATCATGACCTATTGTTTCTTTCTTTCCTTTAACAAGTTCCATCTTCTTTGTAGCAGACTTCTCTTCTTTCTTTGTTTTCACAGTTTTAGCTCCAGATTTCAGAAGTATTTTCTTTTCACCTTTCTTTGTCTTTTCCTCTTTTGCTTGTCTGGGACTTTCGCCTTTCTTCGACTTCTGGTGCACTGTCTTCATGTGTTTGTCAAAAGCTTCAATCCTGATGAAATTCAAATTGCATTTCTTACAGAAACCTGTTGGTTTATCAACTTTTTTAGAAGCCTTTGATAAAAGTTTCTTTTCTTTTATTTTTGTCTTCTCTTTTGCTTGCAATTCTTTTTTCAAAGGACCTATACTTAATTTTGACTTCTCTTTCAATGGCAATTCTTTTTTCCCAGAACTTGTACTTGTCTCAGATGCTGACCTTGACCTAGTTAATCTCCTGGTCTTCATGAAGGCCATAGCCACTGGAAGTTTTGGTTTGTGAGATTTTGCTATATGTGTTTTCAATAACCATGGTTTGTTAAACTGTTTGCTGCATTTCTTGCATTTGTATTTCATTTGAGTAACTTCCTTATTTTTGGATTTGTCACTTTCTTTTTCCTTTGAAAACTGACTTTTACTCTTCTCTGTGTCTTTCATCTCCTCTGTCTTCTTGTTCTTCAGTTTGTGCGACAGTTTATGTGCCTTCAATCTGAATTCTTGTTTAAATGATGCAGAACATATCTCACATTTGTGAGGCATCACCGATGTGTGGGTCAGCATATGCTCCAGTAATTTTAATTTTGTTTGGAAACTTTCCTTACATATATCACAAGACATACCATTACCAGTTGGGGACGATTTTGGCTTGTGCTGATGTGCTTCATGAATTTTAAGGCCAGATTCTTTTTGGAAAGATTTTTCACAAATGTTGCATGTGTACATTGCTGCGTTTTTTTGGTGTTCTACCATGTGGGCCTTAACACTTGCCATGTCCGGGAAGATTTTATTACACAGCCCACAAGTCTGGGGATCAGAGTCCTTGTGATATGTCTCAACATGTGATGTTAGATTTCTCTTCCACTTGAAAGCCTTTGCACAGTGGTCACATTTATGCAAACTTGGCTCACTTTTGATCTTTTCACCCTTTTCCAAGTCAGTCACAGGCTTCTTATGAATTACTTTATGCTTGAACATTGCTTTCTCCGTCTCAAACAACATCAAGCAAATCTTGCATTTGATTTTCTTAGCAAACAATTTGGAGTGAAGCTTTTTCATGTGACATTCTAACTGGTATTTGGAGATGAACTGTCTGTTGCACAAGCAGCATTTATATGGCTTCTCCCCTGTATGCTTTCTCATGTGAACTTCAAGAGTCTTTTCTGTTGCAAAGTCTTGCTCACAAATCTGACATGTTACTGCTTCTGTCTTGATCTCAATTGAGTTTTCATCATTTTCATCATGAATTGAGATCAAATGGTGCTGGAGACTTGACAAAGCTGAAAATTTCTGCACACAAACATCACAATGATACACCAACTTTTTGCCTTTATCAGGTGAAACAAGAGTAGATGTCTCTGGTGTTTCTGGTGGAAGTTCAACATTGTGTTTCATTTTCATATGTCTTCTTAAATTAATTCTCAGATCAAATTCTTTAGGACAGAGGTCACATTTAAAACGCACCACTGGAGTAGATTCTGCAGTTGCTGTGATGTCCTGGAACTTAAGTTTTTCAAAGTAATCCATCTTGTGTACCCTCTGTATATGAAGCTTTAAATTTTTCTCCTCAAGAAACGTCTTGCTACATTTGTCACACTGTATCTGTTCGCTTAATTTCTTGCTTTTAGTGATCAATCTGCCTGAATGGCTGTACTTTACAGGTGAAAGTGGATTTTCAACTTTGTATTCACCGTGTACCTCTTGTTCATGCTTCACAAGTCCTTTGAAAGTGTAATATACAGCCCCACAGAATTTACAGTCAAATGACTCTTTTCCATCTTTGTCAAGCTTCACCCTCTTCTTTGCACTTTCACGCATTTCATCTGCATCTATACCTAGTTTCCGTTTGGTTGACTTACTGGGCTCTTTCTCCATTTTTTTCTTTGGAGATTCCAACTTAAACTTTTCATCTACTTCAGCAATCTGTGCCAACACAGCTTCTTCATCTACATCAGCATGTTTACTTCTATTATGATGTATCAGTCCCAATGCTGTTGAATACATATTACCGCAAGAGCTGCATGGGTATATGGCTGGTTGCAGGTCTGATATATCTTCAATATCTGGCTTAATGTCAGTGTATTGAAGTGATTCATGAAAAGCAATGTGCTTTTTTAAAGTAGCCTCTCTACTAAAACCTTCTCCACACATGTTGCATCTGTGCTGCTTCTTCTTAACAGACTCAATATTGCAAGAATGGGCTTTACCAAGATTAAAATTTTTACCCAGAAAAGATGTAATATCCCCAGCACCGTCTTCTGTGTTTTCATCAAAACTCTCTTCCATTGGTTCATATTCAGATTCTTTCTCTTTTTTTGCTCTTTTCTTAGATGTAGTTTTAGCTGATTTTGCATCATTTAGTTGTTGTTCACGCTTTGCAACTGTTGGTCTACCAGCATTCACCTTTGGGCTCTCAACAGAAGACTTCATCTTGTAATTATGTACTCTGTTCAAATGTTTACGTAAATACTTTCTACATGCAAAATCTTTCCCACAGCTGAAACACTGGAATGTAGTCAAATCAAATTCCACCATTGGCTTGCCTCTATCTGTAGTACCAATAGCACTCTCTGTTACAGCACTCAGAGTATCAGTTGTTGCTTTAAAGTCAACATCGCCGTGGTCATCTTGCATATGAACTGTTAGTTCTTGATTGCTCTTAAAAATCTCTTCACATACTTCACAAATATGCATCTGCGAACTTCTCCTCTTTTCTGTTCCAGCTGTACTGGTGCTCTTCTGTGGAAATGGAAGTTTTACTTTAGGTGAATTCTGGGCTTTCTTTGTTGGCTTGTTTATCTTAGATATCTTTTTTGCTGACAATGTTGCAGTCTTCTTGGTCTTTGGAGTAGGTTTCCTTCCTTCCTTTTCTTCCAGTTCAGCTCTAGCAGTCTCTTCCTTTTCAATTTCTTTAAGCGCTTCCTTAAATTCATCTTTCTGATGGACTGCTTTGTGTTTATCTAATGATGCCTTCCTTGAAAATTCTGCGCCACACTGCATACACCTGTAATTTTTATCCATCTCACGAGGCTCCAAGTTTGATAAATCAAATTCATCTTCTTGTTCATCATCTGTTGAAACAAATTCTTCTCTTGCTTTGACTTTCTCTTGTGACTTCATATGTGTCCGAAGATGAAAATTTAACTGATGAACACTACTGCATACTTTTCCACAATGATCACAAGTAGCTGGCTCTGGAGGGTCAGATATCTTTTCAAAGAATGGGAAAAATTTCAACATCTCCACGGTATCTCCACCAAAGTGAACATCTCTCAAGTGCTGCTTGTACATGGGTTTACTAAGCCAAAACTCTCCACAAAGATCACAAAGTATTTCAACATTAATCTTTGCCATGGTTGGATACTGCTTCAGCATGTTTGTCTTATCTCTTCCAAAATGTTTATCTGTAAGATGGCTCCTTAGCTGAGGTTTATGCTCAAAACCTGTCCCACATATATCGCAGAGGTTGTTCTGGGAAGTGTGCTCTTTCAAATGGTGCTTCAGTTTCAAAGAAGTTTCGAACTTATTCTGACATTTGGAACATACAAAACTGATGTCATGGTTGTGGAATTGATGTTCTTCAAGCAGAAGTCGTTCAGGAAACTCTTCATAACATGTAAGACAGTTGTAATTTCCGGAGTGATACAGTTTCACATGTAAATCCAACTTTCCTTTAAGATAAAACTCTTCCTCGCATTCAGAGCATGTGAAAACAACTTCATTATTATGCTCTTCCTTTATGTGTTGCTCTAGTCTTACCAGATGCTTGTACTTCTTGTGACATGCTGGACACTCATTTGTCTTTTCACTGTTGTGCATAAGCATGTGATTTTCTAGAGTGGAAAATTTCTCAAATTTTTTGTTACATACTGGACATTCCTTATCTTTAATATCCTCTAGTAACTCTTCTGCATTTGAGTGCTGCGTTATTGTATGGCTAACAAATGCTTTTTTACTTGGTAATATTGCTTCACATTCTTTACAGGTGTACATCAGATCGGCATGCTCAGCTTTGATATGCTCATAGTATTCCAATCTTTCCAGGAATACTTTGACACAGTGTGGGCAAGTAAAAGGTCCGACATGGATCTTAGCATGGCGATGAATATTTGCTTCATTCGTAAACAATTTCCCGCAAATTGGACAAGGAATCTTTTTCTTTTCATGTTGTTCCTTTATATGTCGCTGGAGTTTATACGCATCGGCATAAATCTTTTTGCACAGCTGGCACTGGCGACTCTTGATGTCTTTGCTTTCGTCTGTAGGTCTCATCGCTCCTTTCTTCTTATGCAACTCCAAGTGGGACTGTAAATTGACTTCTCTAGCAAACAATCTCTGGCATAAATGGCAGGTAAATGTGATAGCCTTTGTATGTACTATTTCATGACATCTAAATGTTCTGTAAAATTTGAATGTACGAGGACACATGGAACATTTATAAGGTCTTGCCTCATTAGCAGGGCCTGTTGCCAATTGGTTCTTTGCTACTGTTGATGCTTCCTTACTACTCTGACCTGCATTTGATGCTATAGTGGTCGAAGGAGAGCTTTTACTGACTTGGGTCATTGATCCTGTTGTTGGGTTTACATCAGTACTCGTGTTTATAGTAGCCCGTACTTCCTTGCCATCTCCCTGCACAATCAGTAGCTCTATATCTGTATTTCCCTCCAACATTGACAAGTCCAAACCCAAGTCTTCCAGTTTAACTTGACTGTAATTTGTCCCAGCTTTATCCCTGGTCACCAAAGTTCCATCTGCAAACAGCTGGATAGTGACATCAGAATCTGGCACACTGAAAATAAAGAAACCAGAAACACTTATATAACATGTATATGCCTTTTACAACTTGGAGAACCTAAATTCAATGTAGAAAATCTGGAATGGTATGATCAACTAATTACATCACATTATTTCCATTAAACCGCTAAATCTTAAAATAACCTAAGAGTAAAGTTAACACAAAGATTAGGCCACCTGTACTGCATCTTTTATTCTTTCTGAACAATAGTTTACAATTAGAGTCAATTGGCAATTACTCTGCCAGTGTGTTATACTTGACCAGTAATCAAACTTGGACAGGGCAACTTCCTGCCCATAAGTTACCTAAACAAACTGCTTAAATAACAACAGATCTGATTTAGTACTGGTAGAAATGCATTGGGCCATGCTTGCCCTTAATACTGACACAGTACCTGAATTCCTTTAACGATCAAATGGAATTCTCTCTACATTCTAAATACTTCAGCTCTTGGACATGCATTTTTTCACCAGAAAAGTGTGGGCTATCAACTACTTAAATAGTGCGTTTTCACAAGCTGACCTATTGAGAAATCACCATCCATAAGCTAACAAAAGTTGACTGTATGATAACTATTTAAAACTTGTAATCTGAGCAATTCAATCAATAGTTTGGTAATACTGTACTTGCTCCTTGTCAACTTTCTTAAATCACCTCAAATTCTTGAGCGAAGTTTCATTGATCTAGTTTCTGCAAAAGTTTAGGAGATAGTAACTTGACACAATTCATTAACTAGTATTTAAATCCAAGAAGATGGCCATGTGAGTCCCATATTGCTTAGCAGAGTACCACTGCAGGTTGTTTTTCAGTTGTACGTCATGTATACACAAATCCACATTTCTTCCAAAATTTTGGTTAAGATTAACTAAAGGAATATTTCTATAAATATTTTCACAATCTGATACATAGCTTCTGACAAACCAAAATGAGAGAACAAGGTAAACAAGAGCTATCTGTAAAACAGCATGCTCAACTATACTCACTACTTGCAAATTAACGAAACTTTTATCAGTAAATTCTGTTGACTGTCTAAGTATAAACCGGAAAACTGTTATCACCAGGAGTCCAAAGTCATCTATAGTAACTTAAGTGTTTGATACCCGTAAACACTAATGCTAAGTTTCAAATAACTCTTTTTAGTGGTTACTTAATGTATGTGCATGGTAGTATCTTGCACGTAAAACTTTAACCAAAGTTTCTAAGTTTAACTAGAGCTATCACTTAATGTGATTAATACCCCCGAAAGACTGCTTTATAAACTGAGGAAGTTCATAGTAACAGATTACCTTGCATAAAAAAACTAAAATAGACATATTGTTCTTGGTAATAACTCTGTAATTAGTCAAGATAGATATATGGTTCTTGTACACTGCACTTCCTCTCATTGTGCTGGACCATTGTATGAAGTTGTATTG